>SRPY01000369.1:0-31013 GCA_018360145.1 Claviceps africana | reverse complement strand
GGCAGTCGGACCGGGAGCACCGGCCGCGGCCGTCATGCCGGACGCCGGGAGTGAGTATCCATCCCTCCGGCACCCGGCGTCTGGTCATGCATCCGGCAGAGTGACCGCCCGTAGGCCGGGCCGTCCGGCGCAGTCGCATCTCCGCGCGAGCAGCACGCTTCATTGTGCCTCCCGTCCATGCCTGCGCACAATGAACATCGCCGCTCCCACATCCGCATAAAATGCGCCGTCTTGAGCCTTGTCCCGAAGGAGCATCGCTGCACGCTTACGGCAGCCCGGCATTAGATGATGAATCATGATTATCACCCTTCTGCGCGGGGTCCCCGGTGAAAAACATGGATCCCCCCCCTCTCCGGTCGCATGTGTGGTCGAGGGAGACATCACAAACGATGGAATCCAGGTCATTCCTGTTCCTGTTTGTTTGTCCTCGACGGCACAGGCCCCGTGGCTCATCGGTCCCGCAAAGCCTATTCCCGCCACGGCAACCCATGTTGGCGTCTACGAAGCCGACGCCACTCTGTGCCGACGCCTCACTTCCCACTCGTGGAGATGCACAGGATTCATGGGCCATCTTCCGTCTGCCGTTTGTCCCGATTGTCCCGCTCGAGCCACCCGCTCGAGCCGAAGGTTCCGTTTCGTCCATCGCAACGCGCCCACACGTGCGGCAGAAGGGACGTCCCCATGAGTGCGAATCGGCACGTTTGCATGGGTTGTTGACCATGGGCAAGGGTCTCTGTTTCGCCACCGGCGACTGGGTCATGCCGTCCGGTCACGTTCCCATAGAGATGGAGAATCTTGCCTAATCATGCCTTGTGGCTCGGAGTCGCCGGGTCAACCGGATACCCTCGGTCGCTATACAGCACATGAATCGTTCTAATTGGATATCTCCGTTTTAATTGGATGTTTATATAGGCTAACACGTATCTAATTATTATACAGCGCCCTCGGTTGTTGACTCCCCCCGCAGGTTACGTGTGGGTGGCCGCAAAAAGGCGGAGTTTGTATCTCGTTTGGACTAATTTAAGGGATGTTACGTCGAGACGACTTAATCCATTCTGCCACATGTATGCGTTGGCTAGAATAAAAGGTGCCCTTTTACTCGGCCCCAAGCCCGACCGTTTCGTCCACAACTTGAAACAAAAAAAAAACAGAGACGGAGTGATTCCAGCCATTACTCCATTCAGTCCATTGCCTACCTTTTCCTTCCATCGGCGGTTTCGCGCCCGCCCTTATGCATAGAATTGCCATGCCCACCAAGACGGCCTTCGCCGTAGCGGCTCTGCTGCTCAGTCCGGCGCTGGCGTCCTCCGCAGCGACATGGAGAAAAGGCCAACCGACGCCTGATCTCCCCAAGGCAGCACAGGTGAAGCAGGCCTTCCAGATAGCATGGAACGGCTACCATCAGCACGCGTTTCCCAACGATACACTGAGCCCCATCTCAGGCAAGGGCCTCAACGACAGGTAAAGACCCCTCTCCGTCGAGGCCGTGGTGCTTGTTCATGACGTCAGCCACATTGTGCCCAAGTACACCGTGATACCTTTCTATCGTCATAAAAGATAGGAGGAGCGAGCGAGAAAGGAAAAAATGTCGTCAGCCATGTCAAGACGGAGCGTGCTTTTACTGACGGCAGTCGGAGAACAGAAATGCTTGGGGTGCGACTGCGGTCGATGCGCTTAGCACAGCCATCGTCATAGGCGAGGTCGAGACGGTCAACCAGCTCCTCGACTATATCGCCACGATTGACTTTAACACGACCAAGGTGGTCAACGACGGTATTTCGGTGTTTGAGACCAACATTCGCTATCTCGGCGGGCTTCTTTCCGGTTTGTTGTCCCTCTACTTTGGTGGTTGAAAAAAGACGAAGGAAAAAAGAAAAAAGGAAGGAAGGGAAAAGAAAAAAAAAGAAAAAAAAGGAAAAAAGAAGCAAGAGGCAGACAAAGAAAGGAGGACAAGACAAGAAAAAAAAAAGCTAACCAACCGGTACACAGGCTACGATCTGTTATCGGGTCCCTACGCCAACCTCGTCACCGGCGACCGTGCCAAACACGTAAAGGGCTTGCTCCAGCAGGCCCTGGTTCTCGCCGACGGTCTCAGCGTTGCCTTTGACACGCCGACCGGGATTCCCGTCAGCACCGTTTTCTTCAACCCGACCCGACGGGCAAGCCACGAGGACGACACCAACGGCCCCGCGGGATTCGGCACCCTCGTGCTGGAATGGACGCGCCTCAGCGACCTGACGGGCAACAAGAAGTACGCCGAGCTGGCGCAACGCGCGCAAAAGTACCTCATGGAGCCCACGGGCGTGCCTCAGGCGTTCCCCGGCCTGGTCGGCCTGACGGTCAACATCACCACCGGCAAGTTCCAGGACAACGTCGGCAGCTGGGGCGGCGGCATCGACAGCTACTACGAGTACCTCATCAAGATGTACCTGTACGACCCGGTCGAGTTTGCGCACTACAAGGACCAGTGGGTGATCGCCGCCGATTCGTCCATCAAGTACCTCACCTCGCACCCGACCTCGCGCACCAACCTGACCTTCCTGGCCGTGTACAAGGACAAAACGATCGTGCCGGCATCCCAGCACTGTAAGTTCTGCCCATGGAAACCCGGCGCAAAGGAAAGAGACGTAGAAATAAAAAAGAAAAAAAAAAGAGAGAGAAAGAGAAGACTGACAGACCCGTTCCCTCATCAGTGGCCGCTTTTGCCGGCGGAAACTTCATCCTCGGCGGCATCCTCCTCAACGAACCCAAGTATGTCGAGTTTGGCCTCGCCCTCGCCGAGTCCTACTACGAGACGTACACGCAGACACCCAGCGGCATCGGCCCCGAGGTGTTCCGCTGGGTGGCCAACCGCAACGACGCCGCGCCGCCCGCCCAGGAGGCCGACTTTTACGCCAAGGCCGGCTTCTGGGCCACCTACAAGTCGTACGTGCTCCGGCCCGAGGTGCTCGAGAGCCTGTACTACGCGTACCGCGTCACCGGCGACACCAAGTGGCAGGACATGGCGTGGACGGCCTACTCGTCCATCCGGTACCGCTGCCGGTCGGGCCCGGGCTACGCGGGGCTGTCGGACGTCATGGTTCAGAACGGCGGCGAAAAGGACGATGCGCAGGAGAGCTTCTTCTTGGCCGAGACGCTCAAGTACGCGTACCTCATCTTTGCCGACGAGTCGGCGGTCCAGTTCCAGGGACAGGGCAAGAATGGGTTCGTGTATAACACGGAGGCGCATCCTGTTCGGGTGAGGGCTTGAGGAGTGCCCGTTGCTCGTCGTCTGAAATAGAATTAGAGAATAGACAAAAAGAAAATACACAACCATTTAGAGGTCCCCTGTTCCCAACGCGATGCACTGTATCTGCAGACAAATTAATGATTGATTACGAAACTTTCTTTCTCAGTCTAGGGTACCAAAACGTTTCCACGCTAGGACCATCAAGTGCCACGTCGCAATGCTGCAACAACGACGCAGACTGGCTTCTTAAAGTTCAATAAAGAAGCACGTTTCAACAAGCAGGCCGTGATCAGTCACGTGGCTTCGTGGTTTAGTGGTATAATTCTCGCTTAGGGTCCACCCAAAGCATCGCTTGCGAGAGGTCCCGGGTTCGATCCCCGGCGAAGCCCTCCTTTTTGCGCGATTCGGCCTCGTTTTGTGCTGCCAGGCGTGCTCCAGTCACGCTAGCTGCATGCAATTGGCCTTTCTTATCTTAGCTCTTTTTCTTTCCTTTTTTTTTTTCGATATCTACTTTTCATTGATTTTATCGACGCCGAGTACAGGATAGAGATCTCTAGAGACATGCCTGAAATGTGAGGCTAGATGCTAGGGCAGCGCGCTCGCGGGTTCCGGGTAGCTATAGTGGGTCGTAAGTAATTCCGAACATTTTACACCACAGTTGTATGGGAAATTGTTCGGGATTACCTGGACTCACTGTAGATAATGCCGAGAAGGACCTGGTGTGTCGGGCCGGATGGTGACATAGAACGTATAAAAGGGGATGGTCGGGAATTGAGTCAATTGACTCATCGTGGCTGCAGAGGGATATAGCCTTCTGACACGTAGGGATCAATCATCAGAAGGTATAAATAGGTCTTCTTTTCCTAGATAGCTCACACATACCATGGTCGCCGCCATGAATTTTTCATGCGTGTCTGATTTTATTTGATTGATTTGGACCCGGTCACTGCCGCGGCGTTCCCCCTAGCGCGTGTGCGCTTGTGAACTCTTTACTTTTCTTAATATTTTCGATTCTAGACCATTTGATCAATTCGGTTACATTCGATTTAGACCATTCCCAACGACTTCAGCTGCGTGGTTGTGGTTGCCCTAATTTCGCAATACCTTCAATCCGTTGGGGCATACAGCTTTTCTGTGTGCGTGTTGTTCTTGCTTGGACCGACACACTGGGAACCCCGCGACCTGCAAGACATGCGTTACCCCGTCAAGAAAACAGAAACAGACTGGCTTACTTTAATGTAGGTGCCTTTTCTGCAGGGCTGCATGGGGCCATCTCCTACAAACGTAGAACCCTCCAAGAGTGCGTGCAGAATGCTCCGGTTTAACCTGAATGTTGGCTGCTTATTTCTGCGGAGGATATCCTGCTCCGATTACGAGAACGGCTCTGCATGGCAGAAGTTGGCTTATAGTTAGTATTTGCTGACCGTCGGCCAATCACAGCACAGAAAGCTTCCGTAGCTCAGTTGGTTAGAGCTTCGTACTAATAAACGTTAGTGATGCGGAGGCCGCAGGTTCAAGCCCTGCCGGGAGCAATCATCGTTCCACGATGCTCCGTGCTTCGTTTTTTGCCCATCCAATCATCTTTACTCTTTTTTTTCCCTGCTACCCTCTCCGCCGAGCCTCTGTGGCACGTAGCAGGTTGTATCTGTCGTATCGGTGTTATCCCCCCCCGCCCCCTATGTTTTTTTTTTTGGCTGTTTCAAAAGGCACCTCTCCCGCGCCCCCGAGGATTCACACCCCGGTCCTGCGTCCTGTCGTCGTCGTTCTGCGGACCCCGACCGATCCCGTCTGCTGCACCTTCCCTGCCTCGTTCATGTACACGCCGCCGCACACATCGCTCACCGTAGGTGGCAGGTACGATCCCAACCTCTTTCTCTTTGTCGCCGAGTCTGCATGGCATAACGTGGCATCTCTCTCGTTTCTCAACGCCGAGTGGGACGCGATCGCGTCTCCTCATTGGACCGCCATGCTCGGTGTCGGAGAGAAACCATGGGAATTGCTCCGATATGCACCGCCAACTAAGCGGCCGGGGTGACAGCATCAGGTTTCCCTTCCACGCCCTCGCTCAATGCTCCTGCGGCATGAGAAACGAAGCTCTCTGTACGTCCCGAACAGGGTCTGCAGCGGAGAGGCCGAGGATTAACGAGGATTCCGTCCGCGAGGACACGAATCGACGCGAGGTTGCTGGCCAAGCCTGCCCTCGCCCACGCAACGTTGCGTATTTTATGCGTTGCATCTCTCGTGCCCTCGCGTATCATCCAGGTTTCATTCCCACCCGCTCAGACGATAAACATTAGTCAACAAGAAAAGAAAGGACAGAGGAACAAGAGAGAGAGAAATAGCGAGATCAGGAAAGAAAAAAACACGGTCATTCGCCACCATCGTCCGAAAATGGCGCTCCCCATCTCTCTTCCCGGCCTCACCCAGACCGAAGCCATCACGGATGCTCTGTACCGCGTCCTCGCCGGCTTTGACCGCAACGACTTGACCGTCTTCACCTCCGCCATCGCCGACGGGGATCACGTCACCATGGAGCTGGACGACGGCACCGGCATGCCCGCCTTCAAGGGCCGGGCCGCCATCCTCACCGACGTCTTCGGCTTCGTGTCGAGCCTTGACACGACGCACATGGCCACCAACGTCCGCGTGCTCATCCGGGGCGACGACAAGGCCTCGCTCGTGTGCCTCGTCTCGGGGCAGCATACGCCCCCGGGACGGGCCAAGGAGCCCACCGGGCCAAAGTACCTCGTCGGTGCCGAGTACGAGATGCAACTCGTCAGGGACGCGGCCGACGGGCTGTGGAAGATTGAGAAGTGGGTTGCGCGGGTGCTGTGGGCGCAGGGGGACTTGGACGTCATGAAGCCGCCTGCCAAGTCTGCGTCCGCCGAGTAGAATGGTGGCCTTCCGGGTCGGGGTCATGAGGAAGATTGCCTCGGCTTTTACGTGTAGACGTCCAGAAACAGATACATTCATGGAGAGCACAATGCCGTCTGACAAGCACTCTTTTTCTCCATATCGTCCAGCTTTGCGTCCTAGTCTACAGTTCAAACATGTCGGAGCCCATGAGCGCGTCACGTCCTGCTCTCCATCAACCCGAGTGCCGGATATACGCTTCTCCCAGCCGATTCATGCGTCCTCTCGTTCCTCTCCACTGTCGAACCTCTTGCGTCCACGAGACAATAACCTCCATTCTTGGCGAGGGAAACACACGGCCTCGTTTCGCCAGTCACGCCACTTCCTCTTGGCATTATAGTGGAAATGCGCCAGAGAAACAAAGATGGAAAGGAGTGAAAGGAAATTAAAAAAAAGGAAAAGGAAAAGGAAAAAAAAAACACACGACACGACACGACACGAGATTTGATGGATTCTTTGTCCCGGCGGTGCGCAAACGTAACTGCCGCTTCAAAAAAAAAAGAAAAGCGGCGAGTCGGCACTTGACCTTGCGGGAGCAGATCAACACGGAAACCGGCAGTCGATGTCGCGGGCCTAGTTTGTTGGTGAGTATTCGTTGATGAACAAAAGTCCAACTAAGAAGGGAACAGAAGAGAACAAAAACAAACAGCACTCACCGGCTCGGACGTATCCTCGAGATACTTGGCAACAAAGTCCATGTTGTCCTCCATATTCTCGTGGTCGTCATACATGCCAACCACACAATGCGGCAGCACGTCAACGTTCCTGTTCATGGTGTTCCACTCCAGCCCGTCGACCCGGAAAATGACGTCGTACGAAACGTACATGTCATCGACGTAGTCCCGCACGTCGCGACGAACAGGCCGCGAGGACGGCAGCACAGCGCCCTTGGCCGCCCGCGTGGCCTCGCGCGTTGAGTTGGCGCCGGCGGGCCGCGCCGCGCCCGACGTCGAGCCCAGGGAGCCCATGTTCACGAGCTGCGCCTTCTCGGCGAGATTGCTCGCTGCGAGGGGCGCGGCTCCCACGGCGTCGTCGCGGAAGTAGATTTCGATGTCGTAGCCGAGCTTTGTTTTCGGGAGGATGGCCGTCGTGCCCCACTGGATTGGGCCGGAGCAGAGAAGAGACGCGGGAGTCAGCGGACGGAGCCATGGAATACAGAGTCTTCTTTAGGAAGGAGGGCAAGGAGGGGCGGTTGGAGGATTCGAGCGTGTTTTGGGGGAGGGGGATGGGCTTACGTTCTTGTAGTCTGTAAAGGACCACGCGCCAAGCCAGTCGTTGTTGGCGCCAGTCAGCTCGATGATGGCATTGACCATGGTGCCGTTGACGTCACGGGCGTATTCGCGGATGTGGATGCCGCATGTGCCCGTCTTCTGAGGCGGCGGCGATGATGTCGTCGTAGTGGTGGACTGCTGCGTCGTCGTAACAGGGGCAGGCGCATGTGTTGTCGTCGCCTGCGTGGACTTGCGCGTCGTGACGGAAGAAGACGCATGTGTTGTCGTCGCATGCGTGGACTTGCGCGTCGTGACGGAAGCAGACGCATGCGTCGTCGTCGCCCGAGTAGAGTGAAACGTGGCCGTGGCATTGCGAAGCCCCGGCAGACCGCTGACCGAGCCCGTCGCGTTGGGGAAAACATGGGCCGGCGCCGACGAGACCGCCGTAAGCACGGCGATATCCGAGGGCGCGTCCGGCACGTCGATGTCGGTGCCCAGGCTGATGCTGGCCAACGGGCCGAAGAGCGCCGTCAGCCGGTCCAGATCTTGACCGCCGACCACCACGTCGGGTTGCATGACGGTGACGAGGGGCGGCTCCGACTCCGTCTCGGTTGCGGTGCCCGTGCTCGTGCTCGTGGCATCCGCGAGGTCGGCGGAACAAGCCGTCACGGTCGAGCAGGAGACGCTGCGTGTGTAGAAGACGGTCCTTGTGCCGGACTTGGTCAGGACCAAGTCGTACTGACAGGCGGACGTTATGCGGGCGGAGCAGGTGGTCGAGCTGGCTGTGGTGCTGGGCGCGTTGGTCGAGGATGTGCCGTGCCGTGTGCTCGAGGGCCGGTTGCCTGTCGAGGTCGGACGGGCTGATGGGTTGTCGGCCACGTGGGCCGGAGCAGGGCCGGGCGGAGGGGGCGGCGCCGGCATGGGGACGGAAGGAGGAGGGGGCGGCGCCGGCACGGGGATGGGAGGAAGATGGGGCAGCGCCGGCACGGGGATGGGAGGAAGAGGGGGCAGCGCCGGCACGGGGACGGGAGGAAGAGGGGGCGGCGCCGGCACGGGGATGGGAGGAGGTGGCGGTAACCGGTGAGGAGGAGGAGGTGGCGGCGGCCGGTGAGGAGGACGTGGTGCCGGCCGGCTGGGCGGAGGAGGCGGCGCTGGTCGTTCGGGAGGAGGAGGCGGCGGTGGCCGTTCGGGAGGTCCGCCGGGAGGTCCGCCGGGGGGAGCAGGACCGGGCGGCCAAGGAAAAGGGACGGGGGCAGGACCCTTCAACTTCTCCAGGTCCTTTGGATCGAAGAGCGGGATCGGGATAGGGAACCGCAGGGTCTCGGGCCCGCCATTCCGCGTTATGATGGACGTCGAGAGACTAGTCGACCAGCCAGTGGGTTCCGGCATCATCTGGGTCGGCGCCGGCGTGTGAATGGGAATGGGCCGCTCTCCTGCTTCGGCCGTCTGCCGAGCCTCGCTTCCCGACGGAGTCGCCTTGTTGGACGCCGCCGAGTCCGTCAGCGTGGTTTTCGTCTTCGGCCTCGGAAAGTGGAGGATGTCAAACGGGAAATGTGGCGTCGTATGCGCCTCGGAGGAGACACTGCTTCGTGTCTGGGTTGCCGTCTTCGTGGTTTTTGTTTTGGTCCGAGACGTCCTCGTAGAGTTTCTATTTTTGGTTGCTATGGTCGCGGTCCCGTAGAATGCCTCTGGCAAGCCGTCCGTCGAGAGTACCGCGCCCGTTGCCTGTGAAGCCGTCCCGGAAGCCGCACTCGCCAAGCTTCCGGACGAGCTTCGCGTTTGAGTTTCCGCAGGGCCGGTCCCTGAGCCTTGGAGGCCGGAGCGCCCCGTCGCGATGCTCGTCCGAGAAGAAACCAAGGCCGTGTCCGCGGTCGACCGGCCGGATGAGAATGGCTTCGCCGACGACGTCTCCCCCGGCACGTCAGTCGTGCCGTCGTGCCCGTCCGAGCTAGCCGGCAGAGTCTCTCCCCCGCGCCCCGTAGACGGAGCAGCCGACGCCGTGGTCTCCGCATCCGGCGGCGTCTCGGACGCCGACTTGACGGTCCGCAAAGTCGTCTCCGTCCCGAGCGGCTCCGTGCTCGCGGTCTGGAATTCAAGCCCATACATCTGCTTCATCCCTCTCGGCAGGCAAAAGACCTCTCCCCCGACGGTCCGGACCTCGGCATCCGGGATCGTCATGACGCTGCCCTTCCCGATGCGGACCTCGCAGTTCTCCCCCCTGGCAACGACATGCCGGGCCTCAACACCGCCGCCGACGGGCGTGACCCCTCGTCTCCGCCCCGCGTGCCCGGCGTGCTCGTCCCGGGCCATCTTGTAAATCGTGCCGGCCTGCGTCACGCCAAGGGGCGGGATGCTCGCGTCCTCGGGCTTGGCCAGGGCGGCCAGCATGCCGAACATGCCAAAGTTCTCGCCGGCCCGCAGCGTGAGGCGCGAGTTGGCCAGCATCCTGTCCCAGAGGTTGGGCAGCGCCGCGTCGTCGCCAAAGGTGGCGAGCGATGTGCGCAGGTGTGCCGGTCCGATGGCCGTCATGACGGTGAGCAGGGCGCAGTCGGCTCCGCACATGGCGCTCATGGGCGGGATCCCCTTTTGCTTGGCCGTCTTGGCCAGGGGTGAGTAGCCATGCAGGATCGTGTTGCGCATGTCGTGGAAGGTCTGCGCGTTGCTTTTGCGGAACAGGTCCAGGTAGCCGGGGCAGAACTGCACGATGGACGGTTTGTTTGGGTCTTGACTGGGCCATACCAGGAGTCGCTGGGTAGGGATTAGCTGCGGTTGTGTATCACGGGGGGTTTAGATGGAGAAGAAAGAGGGGGGGAGAGGAAAGAAAGAAAAAAAGGGGGAAGGGGGAAAATAGAGTAGCAAAGAAAGTCGGGTATAAAAAGGCAACAATTCAAACAAGATAACACAGAAGAAGATAACGCAGAAGAAGAAAAGAACACAGAAGAAGAAGAGAACACAGAAGAACCAAAAAACATACCGATGCCGTCGAGGACTTCATACACGCATCCAAAGCATCATCCATCTCCACATGTGCGCCCGTATCAGTATCACAGGTCAAAAGCGGCTCCTCATTCCCGTCACAGTCCCTCCCCTCAAACCCCTCAAACCGACTCGTGTCGCAAAAGACGATGAAGTCGTCCGGCGCGGCCTTCTGATATCGATATCCCGCCCTGTGCGCCATGTTCAGCGGCGTGGGCTTGACGCGATACGGCGCCGGCGCCGGCCTGGGATGGCCGCTCCCCGTGTTCCTGAGCAGCCGGACGGCGCGAAAGGTATCGAAGATGTCGCCCTCCGTCTTGAGCTTGCCCTGATTAGACCTGTTGAAGAGTTTGCCGAACGAGTAGTAGACGTTGTTGCGCTGGGCAATCTGCCGGGCCGTAAAGGGCGGGCTGTGCATGTCGAGGAAGTTGACGACGGGCTGGTTCATGCTGATCTGGCGCAGGTCGTCAAACGTCCCGATGGCGGCCTCGTTGAGCTGCCATGCTTCGCTCATCCACCTGACTATCATTTGGTAGTCGGCGCTGCATGACGTGTCGAGGTAGTAGCCATTGGCGGCGGCCAGGAGAGTGCAAAGCACGACGAGAAACCGGGTGAGTGGCGAGGATTGTGCAAGGAGAGCCATGTTTTGCGTCTCCCTCCTGCTGGCTTTCTGTCTTCTTTTTTCTCTTCTCTTCTTTTTTTTGTCCTTTGTTCTTCTGGTGGAGTGGTGTATAAAATCCGTCCAAGAAAGATCCCCCTTTTGTCCCGCCCTTGTCCAATTCCAGAAGTAGCAACTATTTCTGCTACACTGGAGGAAAAATAAGGAGGGAAACAAGGAAAAAAAAGAAGAGTAAGAAGAAGGAGAAGAAGGAGAAGAAGGAGAAGAAGGAGAAGAAGGAGAAGAAGGAGAAGAAGGAGAAGAAGGAGAAGAAGGAGAAGAAGGAGAAGAAGGAGAAGAAGGAGAACAAGAAGGAGAATAGAAAAAAAGACCAAAGAGGGACATGGGACCAAAGCTAGACCTGGCACCAGCAAAAGAGTCAAACTCCTCGCTCGATATTTGACAAGAATCATGCGGCTGATGGCGCCCCCGTCCGAATATCCACAGACCCAACGTCTACAGCACCATGTGCCTCGTCCGTCCACGTAGCAAGTCTCTCCAGCCGTCTGGCCTGTAAGATCTCTTCAGCCTCCATTTTCCTTCTGTCCGTCCCGATATTTTTAGCCCCCCCATTTACAACCCGTCCATGTATTGTCAAGACCCACGCATGGGAGGAATGTGCTCCGTGAGTCGTTTCGGGGGAAAGCATGGACGTCTTCTCCACTGTGGTCACTGACCATGTGTATATCGTGGTTGCTGTTGTAGAGTCTTGTATTGGGGAGGTCGGAACTCTGGTTCCCCAAAAGAGAAGAAAAAAAAGAAAAAAAAAAAAAGAAAAATCACGCACACGGATCCATGTACATGTACCGTAAAATATACCAGATTCACCCCCATGGCGCCAGCAACCAAGTCTTGCCAGCACCAGGCCGACAATCTCCTCAACTCCAGCATATAATCCCCAGCCCACATCGCACTGAGGTGCAGTCCGATTCATCATCGACTTCCATCCGGTAATACCTCGCGCAAGAAGGAACACGCAACGCACGTGTCAATTGCGGGAAAAAAAAAAACCGTCGCGAATAAAGATTTCCTAAAAGTTCTATGCAGCCAAAATAGAAACAGCAGGAAAAAAAAAACACAATAGTCCACAATAATAGCCACGCGGGACCATCCAGCGGCCCAGCACAACAATAGGGCGCCGCACAATGAGCCTACCCTCCACTACTTGCGTCTTTGCTTCGGATGGAGACGATGGGAAGAAAAAACCACGCACCTTTGTACCAAGTCGGCCTCCGTTTTTTTTTTTTCTTTTTTTTTTCCCTCATTCGTCTCCATTTCTTCTTTAGACTGGTGGCCGGGGCAAGTGGTGTGCGGCATCGGAGAATCTTGTCTGGGTATACTGCCTGCATACTGTGGCGTGAAGATGCACATGGGGACACGATGTAGCGACCGACAATGTCTTTACGACTTGGGAACGTGGAAGAGTCTGCAGCTCAGCTGGGTTGGGGGATCGTACCTCAGTGGACCTAGGAAGCCGGCGGGTTGTGAATCCTTTTGAGGTTCTCTTCGACTCAGCTTTGCGAAGGAACATTTTACACCACAGCTGTATGGGAAAATGTTCGGGATTACCTGGATTCACTGCATGACGTCACGCCTCGCTACAATTCACACCACCTCGGCAAAGTGAGAGGAAAGTGAGCCGCCCAGCTTCACCTAGCTCTCAACAATACCTACTCGTCTTTCACTTTCTTTCTTCCTCCCTTTCTACTTATACCTAGCTTCCCCTTCCATCTCTACGCTTCTCTTCACTTACCTCTTTTTTCTTTCCTCTACACGCTTCCTATAACCCCTTTTTACAGCACTAAACACCACTCTTTCAGACGCTTTTAGCGAATTACAAGCTCTCACAGCACAACCTACGCCTCATCTGTTAAGATGTCTACGATGGTTTCCTTCTAAGGCCCTGACGCAGCGCGCCAATATGCCAAGCGGATCGCAGCTATGGCAGGGGAATCCACGTCTACTGTTACGAGACGGATTTCCTCCGTATAAAAGGAGGAAATCCAGATAGATAGGTAGAAGGAACAACTTCATCACTACATACAACTGTGCACCTATCTGTAACTTGTATGTGTTCTCTTTTATAATTCCTCTTACGATCGTTTATGACGCATTCCACAAGCTGCGAATGCCTACGTTTACGTGCCGTATCCAGCACGTAACATCTACCGACCTAAAGGCTTCTGTACTAAAGACCTTATTCGCGAACAACGGCATTATATACCGGGACCTTCAATCTATAAACTAGCACAATCTTGAAGGCCTAAGTACGCGCTACTCGGCAATATCTACCGGGTTTGGCTTCTTAATCGAGTCCAGTACCTATACTGGGACCACAAACGTACAGGAAACCTGTTACGGTCTCACGGGAGTTACCTATAAAAGGGGTGACTCCCACACACCCACACACCTCTAGAATAAAGGATGCTTGGAATGGAACCAAGCATCCCACACATCACAGTCACGGCCAAGTGGGTGTTTGTCGCTTTCTTTTCCGCGTGTTAGCCGGTATCCACCGCGGTGTGCGGTTTTGCGATCTTTCCTTCTACCTGTACCTAGTCCGGGACGGACAGATTTCTCGCGCGCCCCGGGACCTGTTACGAGACAGAACCCTCCCCATAAAAGGAGGACTCCTGTACATACAGGTAGAAACAGACAACTTCATTCATACATACAACTTGGCTGCCGTCGCTGTGCGCATCGAGTGACCAACTAGGAGTTGTCACCGCCCGTTGACGCGACCGATCAATATGACGCGACGCGGTCTTTGCATGAACTCTACCGATCCGACTCCCTACACCGCCAGGTCGAAGGGGGCATCCGACGCCTCTTCCTCCTAAAGGAACTCACGTCCCTTCACACCCTGCTGCGAAACCCGCCAAAAAGGGGATATTTCTATCGACTGCTACGCGACTTCTCGCGCTACGCCGTTGAACTTGGAGCGGACGCGCTCGTTTGGCTACCTGTCGACATCCACACAACGCTGGTCGTAACTGGGTGTATCTCCGAACTTAGTGCAGAAACCCTCATCTGGCTCCGTGAGGACGTAAACTTAGCGGATATTGCCGAGTGGCGCGTACTTAGGCCTTTAAAATTATGCTAGTTTATAGACTCTAAGGTCCCGGTATATAATGCCATCGTTTGCGAATAAGGTCTTAGTATAGAAGCCTCTGGGTCGGTGGATGTGGATTTCCTAGTGCCGCAATCGCAGCCTTCAATAGCACGCAGCCTTCAATCTACAATCGTACATGATGAGATGATTTGGAGTAGATGGGCATGAATTCTGATAAGAGACATGATGTGTGTATGTGTCGAACAAGTACCTCGTGACATAAAACAAGTCATGTACGTTCCAAATCGCCCCTCTCACCACGAATTGACCGAGCGTCGCGAATCCCGTCACGGCGTGGAATCGTGAATCAGTGTTAGACTTATGTCTTAAACTAGGTACAACAATATACAAGAAACGCGTCTGACAACGCTTTACCTCGAGATTAAAAAAAAAAAAAGAATGTGGGGTCCCGTCAGCAAGAGGGTTACAGTCTGCCGTCGGCAGTTTCACTCTTTGCGGCTCTCTGCAACCTGTCTCCACGACTTGTACTCGGCCTCGGATATATGCCTCAGACTATTCACCTCGGCCGGCTTCCCTCTCAACGCACTCTGCGCAACCTCGACGGCCTGCATCACCTGGCTCTTGCCCGACAGCGCATACGTGGCCGTCTCGGCGTCGACCCTCACGATGCCGATGCGCGGATCATTGGCCGACGCGTCGTGCACGCCGTCGCCCAGGTCCCCCATCCACGCCTTGAGCGACGGACTGTAGTACTTCTTGACGGCGTCTCGGTCGGTGATGATGGAGGCGTGGCCGGCAATCGACGCCCACTCGCCCTTGCTGTTGAGGAAGGCGAGGTTGACTTCGGGATCGTTGGCCACGTCGTCCGTCTTGCCGGACTCGGTGTTGGTGTGGAAGATGAGGTCGACGCCGTTGTTCTCCGTCGCGGCCACGGCCATGCATCGCGAGACGAGACGGCCAGACTCGGCTGATTTGGTCGTCATCATGCCGTATTTGCACGCGTTGATGAAGTTGCCGAGGTCTTCGACCTTGGTCCGCACGTCCAACTCCTGCTGGTTGGCTTGCTTGTACGGGTCGGCGGGCTTGTCGCCGGTGGACGTGTTGGAGAAGGACGCCATGGCTTGGATTGTGTGTGTAGTTTTATTTTTCTCTTCTCTTCTTTGATGTTGTCTGTTCTGGGTACGGAGTCACGGAGTGAGAGTATGGAGCGTGTCTGATTGCCGTGTCGTGTGGTCCGTGTGGTACTGCGGGAAAGTACAACTGCCCGATTCTTGGACCAGTCCTGCTGGTTCGCGCTTTCCTTTTATGTGTCCTGGGATGGAGCTTGGATGGGAGCTGACAATGACATCATGACATGTCGTTGATGACTTCAGCGGCATGTCATCGGTGCCACGGCCGTGCTTCTGCAACCGGCCGATCCACTCTACACTCTTGCCCTCTTACGCCGAACGGGCATCATGGCGTCGCTTGACCGAGACAAGGTACCTAGTTTGTTCATTGGAATTCCTTATTTTTCATGTGCATATGGGTACAAAAAAAATAAAAATCCATGAGAAGCCGGGGGATGTGACCGAACCAGCTGCTGAAACGTCCCCGATGAAGCCGGTGGGTGCGTCCCCGACGAATGCCGGACCAGCTGCCTAAACGTCCCCGAGAATGTCCCGGAGACCCAGTCAATGTCTGATGAACCAGGTGCCTAAAACGTCCCCGATGAAGCAAGCAAAATCGGCTCCAAGGTGAGTCGGGGAGGCATGTCACAACCTGTGCGGCCACAACCTATGCGGCGGCTACCATAGCGTCAGTTTCAAGGGCTGGCGCCGTACGACAGAACCGCTATGGAGTCCGTCCCCTATACGGGGGCATGCCACATCCCAGTGAGTTTTCCGGTGAGAAGAGATTCAAGGGGATGATTTGGGGATGATGTACATGATGGAGGAGAGCCTTCGTCATTGTTGGCATGATGGTCGTCCCCTATACGGGGGCATGACACAGCCCAAGGAGCTTTCCGAAGATGCAAGGGGAGTTCTGGGGTTTCCAGGTCGAAGAGATCCAAGGGCATTATTTACATGATGGAGTTCTGAGCTTTCCCGATTCCAACCAAGGAGGTTGTTTACATGGTGGAGTTCGGCTTTCGTGGCACAGCAAACCCACAATAGAGGAAGAACGTAAGGTCACAATAGAGGAAGGGCAAAGACACAAAGTCCCGGCGAATTCGGGGAAAGATAAGTAGGGTGGTGACTTACAGGCCCCATTCACGCAGTCCCATCCCTAGCTTTCTCGTACCTTCCCACATCTCATGAGATTCGGAGACTGGCCTCTTAGTCATTTCTGCCACGACTATTCGGGGACAACTGCCCGACGACCATAGACGGTGATATTATATGCCCCCAATAACGGGGACTGCCGAGCAGAAATCGAAGGAGCTGTCACATGATTAGACTCTGGAGACTCGCCTCTTGGGAATTTCTGTCTGCCGCCCAATAACGGGGATCCCCAAGCAGAAATCGAAGGAGCCATCACTGCCGCCCTACTCTGTACGTTCCCGGACTCGAAACGTGTATCAAGGCAGAATTTCATCAGCTTCACGTCTGACAGAGCTCGACCATACATGATAACTCGTGGCCAAGCCACACTCTTATTCCCTTACCCGCACGTATATCCCAAAACGCAGCACGTCTGCCTTCACATGCCCGTACCACCATGATGTCTTTGCATGCACAGTGCTCAGGATACGGCCAGCATCGACAAAGACACAAGGTCGTGCAGGCGAGAAGACGCATCAGCTGGTGCTTCCGTTGGCCTAATGCCACGTAACGAGCGGATAGAGCGAGTAATGTAGGGGTATTACATTCTTTGTTTCTTTTCCTTTTTTTTTTTTTTTTTTTTTTTTTTTTTCCTATTTTCTTCTTATTCTTTCTTATTCTATACATGTATATATATTTGTTTATCCCCTTTCTCCTTCCCAACACCTAGTAGCCATGAACCTACGGTGCCGAGTCGTATCACGCCTCATCAGCCATTTTGTTCCTGAATAGCCTCTGCCAATGTACACGCTACCCGGTACCCCGTCCTAGGCGTCCAACGGTCCAGTACCTAATCCTCGACGACGCCTCAATCATGGCAGGGGCGCCAGACAGGCTTCCCTGACTCGCATACGCTAGCATGCATGCGTGAATGGTAATGAAATTATTCATGGCAAGAAAACCCTGCGAGTACAAGACCCACTCATTACATAGAAGTATGTATACCGAATTCCCCCGTTCCTGACGCCAGCCTGTTTGTCTAGCAGGCAACATGAATAGATAAATAAATGCACCGTCTTGTATCGTCTTGCCCATTAATAGTGTCGTGCCCGCTCGAACCGTCTCCCCTTTTCTAAACATGACGGATGAGCCCGAATGAAGATATTCTTTAAAAAAGACTAGCATGAAGATCCTGGGCCAAGAGACACTTGGCGCTTACTGGTCAGGCTTGCGGCCAACCATCAAGTACATGGGCGTGAAGAGCTTCTCGCGACCACCAGCAACAAGACAGTCAGCGGCAAGGGCCAAGCTATCAGCCGTCTTTTTGGTACCGGCGGGGGCGATACGCAACGTCTCCAAAAGGCCGGCCAAGTTGTGGGCAATGGTGCGGCCCCAAGTCGTCATTCTGACAATGGTGAAGATGTCGCCGACGGTTTGGATGTAGCGAAGTTCTCCCGACAGAGGCCAGTACCACGGGTAAGGATCAGAGCGGTCAGCAAGATCTTCAGCCCGGAGAAGCTCGAATCCAGCGGCTTTCATGGCGTCCAAACCCTCGGAGACCTTGCACATGTTGGAGATGCCGTCGCCTTGCTCGATGCCCAGACGGATCTCGCGGTGATGAAGGTTATCGTTGTCGTACTCGTCCGTCATGAGCCACTCGTAAACACCGAAAACACCTCCGGGCTTCAGAACGCGGAAAATCTGACTATAGATGCCCTCCAGACTAGGAGCGTGGACAGTGGCCTCGATGGCATAAACGGCGTCAAAGGTGTTTTCCTCGAATGACATTTGCTGCCGGCACAGGGTTAGCTTCCCGCCACAGAACGGCCGAGTGCGCGTGGAACATCAGAGAGCCTCACCATAAAGTCACCCTTGACGAATTCGAGCTGATGAGCCAGGCCCTCCTTCTGAGCGTAATGTGTGGCTCGGTCGATCTGGTAGTCGTTGTTGTTGAGACCCGTGATGTGGGCGCCAGTGAACTTGGCAATCTCACGGGCAGGCCCGCCCACACCGCAGCCTACATCAAGGACCTTCATTCCCTCCTTGATTCCCATGCTGTGAGCAAGATAGTGTTCGTGGCGGGCGATGGCCTGACGGAAAGGCTCGCCATGAGCGAAGCGGCAGAAGTGGAATGACTGGCCCCATCCGTACTCGTACAAATCAGTGGCAAGATTGTAGTAGCTGAGCCATAAAGGTTAGATGGAGACTATCACCAAGACGAGGATGAGTGAAGACAAGAGGTTCCGCGCAGCTTACTGTCGAGTCAGGGTGGCGTATTCGGCAGTACGGGCCTTGGAACTCTGGAGTCAGTACTTGCGCCCAAACATGGCAAGCCCCGAGGACTTCTTGTACGCACCGCACGCTCCTCAGGGGTCTCGTTCTCGGCAGGCTTGTTGTCCCAGTGCTTGAAGTACTCGTCGACGGCGGCCTTTTTGGCTTCGTGGCCCTTGGAGAACATGGCGGCAATGCCACCACGAGCTTGCGCGGATTTGCCATGCAGGGCCTTGTTGAAGGCAGCATCACGGGCTTTATCCTCGCGCTCGAGGCCTGAACCAGAAGCAACCATGTTGAAGGTCTTGGTGGTTTCGTTCGGTTGGGTTCGGTTTTGTCAAAAGAAGAACGGGATGGACGGCCAACAGTCTGGCAATTGGACAAAGTGGTACGTAGAAAAGGGGAGAATCAAGGTGGGATTGCGCGCGTGTGCAGGAGCAGGAGGAGGGGGACACCGTCGAAGAATTTATTTGCTTTGTCTCGTCCCTCGTCCCTCGTCCCTCACATGCGAGTTCCAATCTCCTGGACGGCTGGGGCTTCCCCTGACCAAGATGCATGTGGGGATGCAAATGAAGACATGAGGGCCTCTCATTGGGCAATTTCGGAATTGCTGCGCATTCGCATCGCAATGCACTTGCACTTGCACTTGCAGCCCCCCGCGGCGCTCAGGTACCTCAGGTACACACCCGTTCAAACCGTACCGGCTGGCACAGCATAACAGGAATGCGCGCACAGGCCCGCGGGGATATAGCTGGCGAGTACGAATACGAACGCCAACCAAAACCACAGAAGTCAGGTGGGCGCTAGCTATACGCGCTAACGAGGGCGTCCAGCCACAGAGCACCAGCCTGTTCTGCCGGCTTCGCCCCGCCTTTAGTCAGCACATTCATGTGGCGCGCGTCGCTTTTTGCCCATGATTAGCCTTATCTTTTCCACGCAGCGAGATGCCCATACGATGCTAAAGAGGACCATCATGAATTTTGCTTCCGTCACCACCACCACCACCACCGCCGCCGCCATCACCACCATATGGACAATCTGATCTGCACTCCAATATGCCGCCACAAATCAAACAGGACCTCAACAGGTCTGGATGGGAAAGCACCGACTTTCCATCGGTCTGTGAAAACTGCCTGCCCGAAAATCCATACGTCAAGATGCTGAAGGAAGATTACGGCGCCGAATGCAAACTGGTATGTTCACCTCAGCATTCAACTTCTTTTTCGCCGTTCAATCGCCAACTCCTTCCCAGTGCACCAGACCCTTCACCATCTTTAGCTGGAACGGTGCCGATCGGGCTCAGGGTCGGAAGAAAAGGACAAATATCTGCTTGACATGCGCCAGGCTCAAGAACTGCTGCCAGAGCTGTATGCTCGATCTTTCCTTTGGTCTTCCCATTGCCGTGCGCGACGCCGCACTGAAAATGATCGCACCGGGTCCGCAGTCCGATATCAACCGAGAATACTTTGCCCAAAATAATGAGCTGCTCATCGAGGAGGGCAAGGCCGGTACTGAAGAGTACGAAAAGACGGACGATAAGGCGCGGGAACTTTTGCGGCGACTGGCAAACAGCAAACCATACTTTAGAAAAGGAAGAACCGTTAACGAATCCGAGATCGCCGAAAGCAGTACCGGAGGTAGTGTATCCGTTGGTGCTGGTCAAGGGGGCCCGGGACCGGTACGGACGCGCGACAGCAGAGCCGCAACGGCGGTCGGCTCAAGACCACGAGGCGGTAAAGGCAGGCAAGCCTTCCCAAGCGCCGCACAATTGCCTCCGAGCCCCAAGGACTGGCTCCCGCCGGATGATAAGAACATCATGTCCTTGTTTGTCACTGGCGTCGAGGACGATCTACCAGAGTACAAGTTGAGAGATTTTTTCAAGGTCCACGGCAAGATCAAGAGCTTGGTGTGCTCACACATGTCTCATTGTGCGTTTGTGAATTATGAGACTCGGGGAGCGGCCGAAAAGGCGGCGGCAGCATGCCACGGTCGGGCCGTCATTGCCGGTTGCCCCTTGCGCGTTCGATGGGGCCAACCCAAGGCGATTGGTACCATGAACAAGGAACAAAGGTCCGAGATGCTTCGAGATGCACGAGTTGGTGTGCCTCGAAGGGCCCCTCACCAGCGGTCCATTGAAGGTGCTTCTCAAGGAGCCTCCCACGCAGGCTCGCTGGCAACGACCGCTATAGCAGCTCCTCCCGGTGTTGAGGAGACTCCCAACTACGCGAGTCTGGCCGGAGATTGAAAGACGGCTATTGCGGAACTACAGCATGCATGGCGTTGGGCGTTTCAGGGTTTTGATGTGGCTTGTGTTGCCGAGGGAAGCCATAGGAAGCAAAAAGGGAAATTTGTGATCCAAGTATTTCATGGCGTTTTGCATTTTATGGGTATCAGAATAGGTCTACAGTAGATTTCATGCAGCTTTGAAATACACTTGTTGTACAGTACAGTCCCCGACTTTTTCTTCTTCTTATTTTCCCACCTCGTTCGGCATAGAGAGTTACTTGCTTCCGCCACCACAACAGCCGCCGCCCCCAATCGTCCCTTGCCCAGCAACCTTTATGCTATCATTATCGCCTCGTTCCGTATGCTCGTGGAGTCGCAGCCCTATGCCCTGCGTTAGCACATGCCATATCCCCGCGAGGAGTTCCCACATGGCAACATACGATACATGTCATTTTCGCCATCTACCCTCTTTCCCTGAACAACATTTGCTCTCAGAAACTGGGCAACTTCCCGCGCGTGCTGTATGGCGTCTTGGGTCGCCGATTCACCTGGACTCAAGCTCGCTTTTCGTCTGAATCCGGTTCGGATCTGGTCTCGGGCGGCGATCAGGACGGAAGCATCGCCTGGTAATGTATCAGTATCAGAATGTGAGGACTTGGCTTCGGCCGTCATCGCGTGCGGCGGGCTGGATGCGCTCGAATATGTACTTTACCTTGGAAGGTGATGCGGGCTGCCCGCATTAAATTCCGATACGCTGCCAGAGCCATCCTCGCAACCTATCGTTTTCCGGTTCGTCCGTGACGGCCTGCCCTGGTACGAAGCGAGTCACTTTGTCCTGGTGAAGCTGCGCACCGCGCGGCCCGCTTCCTGTCTGGTCGTCATAATATTGGCACCGCCGTGGCGTTGCTTTTCTCGTGGCTAGTGGGAGTATGGAAATGCCGTACCGCCCCAGTAGGACCCACCGAACGGTATTTTCCGCCCAATAAAGAGAGTTTTTTTTTTTTTTTTCCAAAAAAAGTACCCAAGTTTTTTGGTTGAATCACGTCTGTGTTCCATTTCCTTCTTATTTTTTCCCACTTTAACCTGTCAATATTGGGCATCGTCAGCAAAAATGGCTACTGTCGCCCAAGTTTCAGAGCTTCCTCTCCCCATCCTGCCCGATGGCTGGAGTGCCGACAAGGACTTCAAGGCCGTTGGTAAGCTTTCTGGTGCCGTGCAACGCAGCATCGAGCCTGTCGGTCCTCACTTCTTGGCACATGCCCGCCGTGCGCGCCACAAGCGCACCTTTTCCGAGGATGACCGCATACAAGCCCAGGAGAGTGCGAAGAAGATTGAAGATGGTGACGAGAGCGACGAGAGCGAGGCCGAGGATCCTATGATGCTTCAGCGCGAGGCCAAAGACTGGAAGGTAAAATCATGCCTTGCCTTCTCTCCACATATCGTCGGTTGTTGAAATGCCGCCAAGCTGACCCGCCGTCTTGCTTCTTTGATGCTATTTAGTCTCAAGATCACTACAAGATCCTGGGCATCTCCAAGTACCGCTGGAAGGCCACGGAGGAGCAGATTAAGAAGGCCCACCGCAAGAAGGTTCTGAAGCATCATCCCGATAAGAAGGCTGCACAAGGCCGCACTGAGGATGATCAGTTCTTCAAATGCATCCAGAAGGCTACCGAAGTTCTCCTCGATCCCGTCAAGCGCCGTCAGTATGATTCTGTCGACGAAGAAGCCGACGTTGAGCCCCCAACCAAGAAGCAACTCCAGAAGGGCGATTTCTACAAGCTCTGGAGCAAGGTCTTCAAGTCGGAAGCCCGATTCTCCAAGACGCACCCCGTTCCCTCGTTCGGAGGTGCCGACGCCACCAAGGAACAGGTCGAAGAATTCTACAACTTTTGGTACAATTTTGACAGCTGGCGCACATTTGAATATTTGGACGAGGATGTCCCAGACGACAATGAGAACCGCGACCAGAAGCGTCATGTGGAGAGAAAGAACACCAACGCACGCAAGAAGAAGAAGGCTGAAGACAATGCCCGTCTCCGCAAGTTGCTCGACGAGGCATCCGCTGGCGATGAACGTATCAAACGTTTCCGCCAGGAAGCCAATGCCGCCAAGAACAAGAAGCGTCTAGAGAAAGAGGCCGCAGAGAAGAAGGCAGCAGAAGAAGCACAGGCTCAAAAGGAGGCCGAGATCAAAGCCAAGGCCGAGTCCGAGGCGCAAGCCAAAGCTGATCGTGAATCAGCAAAGAAGGCCAAGGAGGCTGCCAAAAGTGCCGTCAAGAAGAACAAGCGTGTCCTCAAGGGTTCCATCAAGGACGCCAACTATTTTGCTTCCGGCGAGGCCTCTGCTGCTCAAATTGACGCTGTGCTGGGAGATGTTGAACTCGTCCAGGGCAAGATTGATCCGGACGAAATCGCGGCTCTGGCTGGTAAGCTTAATGGCCTTACCGTTGCCGATGAGATCAAGTCTGTGTGGAGTGGCGAAGTAAAGAGGCTTGTCGAAGCCGGCAAGCTCAAGGACGGCGACGCCAAAACCTTGACCTGAACCATGTCGCGCACGTTCAGACGGAGATAGGACATACTTTTGTATGTGCTTTAAAAAGTACTATAGATCATGTAGGGTGACGGCAGAGAGGTGGGTTGCCAAAAGAAGGGGCAAGTCACTCGGGGGCAAATAATACTCCAATTTTTACCGACAGGAATGGTGTGGTGACATTTGATTACACACCAGACAGGCCCAATCGAGACGGACTAGGCGAACAGTGCCAAAAGGTCAATTGTACGGAGGTAGTGCTCCGGACGGGGCTCCGACTGTTCTGGCAGCCGTAACTACCTTGTACCTACCTAATCATGCGGTGTGATAGCCGGACCGTAGGGGAATAGGAGACGCATGCAAGTATCTGATCTGGTGTCGGCTTTAAGGGTTTTTTTTTTTAAGAAGAAGAAGAAAAAGTGGGATAAGAGCGCGCTAGTAGAAGACTGGCTGGTTCTGCTCAGGGTCCAGCTCCAGCTTGTGCCCTGCCCCACCTTGCCTTGCCCAAAGTTGCCACCTGCTTGCTACTACTTCCCGCCCGCCCCATCAAGATGGATGGGATTTTCTCATTCATTTCCCATGTAACGGGGCCAACATCTCCAAAATTCCCAAAATTCACCGTCGCAGCGTGACACTTGGCCTCGAGTCCCAACAGGCACGCCGTTCATTATCTTCTTTCCTCTCGGCGACCTCGTGTGTTTGTTTCTTCTCCGTCCAGCATCAAAGACGTTTCAGCAAGACCATTGTCTGTATTTTCGAGGAACTCCTTGGATCGTCGAGATTCCATTCTGACGTGCATGTACATTGTACATGCAGGCAGGTCTGGTAGTCTAGAGCACGGACGTCGCCACGCACGTCAGCAATTTCCACCCAGGTTCGCACATCCTCCGTTCTCCGCATTTTCATCATTTGTCCACCTTCCATGGTCTGGTTTTGCTCGTCTTTGACCTCGACGATATCAACTTCACCGGCCAAAAATCAACATCCTCAAAACTCCCACTCTTGCTCGAGCGCATTCTGACCTGGTTAGTCTTTATTCATCGCTAGACGCTTCTTACGACTACTTATGTCTATTACCTCTACTCCAGCCGGCGGCGAGGGTTGTCAGAACTCGCTTCGACAAGGGAGTCCCCATTCCCGTCGCGAGGCCCCGCCCCAAGGAGGTTCCAGGCCGGCTAGCGTCAAGTTGTCGTTGGACACATTGCGACTTGGGGAAAGCTTTGACACGGTACGTCGCTGTCATCGTCAAATGGCCTTATTTGTGAAACCCCATCGTCATCCTCTTTGTTTCTCTCCAAGTTGCTCACTAGGTTGATCTGCACTGCCTAGATCAAACTCGATGTTGGCCTGTTAGCATGGCACATCGGACACTTCCCGACGGAAAATGACACCAAGATGGCCGAAAAGGTCAGCGAAGATGACTTGTACGCCATTCTGGAGTTGTCGCAAAACATCGGCACCAATGTGGACAGAATATTTTCTCTTCGAAACCAACGTCGAGACGCTACCGACGCCGGCAGCAATCTGGAAGATGCAAACAGCGATTCTTGCGAGAATCAACTATGCACATTCAGTAGACCCGATGTGATGGGGCAAGAAAGCTGCGATGCCACCAGGTCCAGTCTACGGATTTCGACAAAGAGACCACGAAGTCCCAGTTGCCGCACATGCTCTACGGATCATACACCCAAATGGCGAAATGGCCCGGCCGGTCCTGGCACATTATGCAACGTATGCGGTTTGATTTATGCCAAGCGTAGGGGCAGGGCTCGGGGAAAAGCTTCGAGGCAACCTTCCTCATGCTGATAGGACTCGATGTTATGGTTGAATGCGACGTTGCAGGAGAGGGACGAGACTTATGATACACTTGGTTTGTTGCTGCGGCTTTGCTACGACGGTTTTTGTTTCTCTCTTTCTTTTTCCTTTTCTTATTGTTAGCTTTTTTTTACTATCTTTCTCTTTTGCGTTTTCTTTGTCTTTAGTGGGAGTTTTTTTTCTTCCTTGTTTTTTTTTTCACGTGTGTTTTTTTGCATGATACCAACTCTATTGTACTTCTTGACGTCTCCGCTAGATTATACCCCTCTCGCAGCCAGATAGTTGTTTCGATCTAGCGATTCAAGCCGCAGCCCTTTTAACGGACATGAATCCTTTATGGCGCTCGTTTCCCATGATGCATCATGTGAAGGATTTCCAAGGCTTCACTTGGCACGTGTCGACATCCTGGTTGCAACACACATGGTCGTTGTCCGCAGCACTGCCATGCTTGGCTTTCGACACGTGTTAACCGCCCATGTTAAAAACTGACATGGTCAAAGTTTGAGGGATTGGCATGGCTGGCCTTCAACCCCGACTCTCCCCACTTGGCGTTTGACAACTGCCCGCCGGTGGGGCGTCGACCAAATGGGCAGCAGTCAAGTGTTGAAGCTCGCACGATGCAATTGCCGGGCGGACGGGATCCGTCATCTTGATTGCTTCCCATTGGTTCTTCCCTGCGTCCTGACTAGCCTCATTTCACGAAGCTCCTGAAGTCGCAGTGCTTCTCGGAGCTCTCTCCGTTTCTGACCTATAATGCCAGTCCAAAGAATCGCACCGGATAGACAAACGCCCTTCTGTCATGGTAGATCAGGCTCCTGCTGCACGGCAACGTCTCGCTGTCACAACGTCTGGTGAATTTCCTTTGTCATCATGGCTGTCAGTGCCGTTGCCGAGGAAGAAGTTCGTGAGCTGGAGACCTTTCGGTTTGTCTTACTCTACTTTCAAGATTCACGATCCACGATCCACCATTTCACATTCCAGATAAATTGAACGACGAGGGAGAAAAGAGGGGAGGGAGGGGAGCAGAGGAGGAGAGAGAAAGAAGAAGAGAAAGAAGGAAAGAAGGAAAGGAATCGTTTCATCGTCATCGCTGACCTACATGGTTCCACTTGCAGATACGATTCGTCCCTAATCAACATTGTATTTCCCGAAGGCAACGACACGGCCATCTTCTCGTCCGAGCTTACACCGGACCCGGCCTTGACCGCCTTTGCCCAGCTTGGTGTTCTGCGTCTGGACAGCTGTCGAGCTCTGGTCTCGCTGTTCGATAACAAGCACCAATACATCGTCGCCGAGGCCACTCCGAAGACGCTTCTTTCCGCAGGGACCTGTGCGGCGCAGCGACCGACCGGGCGAGATGGACTCGGTGACCGGCTTCTCATCTGGGGCACATCCGTTCCGAGGGCGTCAAGCATCTGCGAAGACGTGCTCCTATCATCATCGAGAAGAGAAACGCGGGGAGCCAACACCTCCTTGGTTGGACGAACCAATACCGACGACAATACCACCACCAGCACCACCAGCTCAGGTGACCTGCCGGTAATCATCGTGGGTGATTTGGCCGATTATCCGAGGAAAGGCTGCGCTCGACTCGTCTGCCCCTCGTGGCCCGACTACCGATTCTATGCTGGGGTGCCTCTTCGGACGCCACGCGGCATCGATATCGGCGTCTTTTGCGTTTTCGATACAGAGCCTCGTCGGGAATGCGATCCGAACACCGTGCCCATCATGCAGGACCTATCCCGAACAATCATGGGCTACCTGGAGACTCGACGATTCCGGGATGGGCAGCGGAGGGCGGACCGTATGGTTCGTGGCGTTGGGAGCTTTGTGCAGGGGAAATCAACCGCCTCAGACTGGGAGCCTGCGCCGACAGGTGCAGAGACGAAGATGGCCGAGGAAAAAATCACGCTGGACTCGTCGCAAGCCGAAGTCGTGAAGCCGGAAGGAAGTAATGAAGGTGAAGACGGTAGGCCACCTTTTTTTTTTTCTCCTTTTTTTTCCTTGTAGTGCTCTGCTCTTGGTTCCTCCAGGTTGATCAGGACATCTGTACATTCCAGTCGTCGAAGGCAGGAGTGCTCCTCTTTTCTTTTTCCTCTTCTTTTCCTTCTTTTCCCTTTATTTTGTTTTTATCGTTCATTTGTTTCTTCATTTTATTTCATTCTTTTGGCATTCACCGTCGCACTCGCAGAAATTGTCCTTTGTGGTCAAACATGATCATTGCTAAGTTCGCAATCGCTCTTGATTAGACTCAAAACCTATACCATCAAGTATCCATCGTGACGAGGGAGTTCGCGTAAATGATGGCTCCAGGCAGTCCGTACAGCACATCTTCTCAAAAGCTGCCACAATCATTCGAGAATCAATCGAGGCCGATGGCCTATTGTTCCTCGACGCCTGTATATCGTCATTTGGTGGACTTGCAACCGCCGGTGGCATTCTGGGTTTACCAGATGACGACCGACGCTCCTCGGCCACGAGCATGACTTACGCGCCCGGTGACATGAGCAACGGGCCCTGTTGCAAAGTTCTGGGATTTTCCACGTCCTCCAACTCCAGTATTGATGGTCACAGCCAAGACGAATACCAGAGTTACAACAGACTCCCCCAACAGCTGTTGCGTGAGTTGCTGACGCAATTTCCCCGGGGTACTATCCTCGACTTGAGGCAGGATAAAGTACTCAAGACGGCGGATGAGGGTGCTTCTCCTGTGATCAGACAGTATGGACGATCGGGTGTGCCTCAAAACAGGTTTAAGCGCCCTCGGGAAGCTCAACCAGATCGCTCGCGGGCCGTTGGTGAAGGGGGATATAGTATAGAGGCCGCGCTCAAAGAGCTCCTGCCTGGGGCCTCGAATGTGGCTTTCTTCCCGCTGTGGGATACGCAGAAACGGCGGTGGTACGCCGGCGGCTTTGCATGGACGAAAAAATTCTCGCGAATTCTGTCCATCGAGGGCGAGCTCAGCTATCTCCTGGCGTTTGGCACCGTCATCATGGCCGACGTGTTTCGAATAGACGCAAAGGCCGTGGAGCGGTCTAAAATGGATGTGCTCAGTTCCATCTCACACGAGCTTCGCTCTCCACTGCATGGTATTATCCTGGGCGCAGAGCTGCTCCGTGATACAGCGCTGGATGCATTTCAAGGGGATCTGCTGCATTCTATGGAAACATGTAGCTCAACTCTGCTTGACACGGTTGATCACCTGTTGGACTGGAGCGGCATCAATAACTTCCTGACCCCAGCGGCCGTTCCTGAGAACAGCGGCGACGTGGAAGAGCGCGGGCTGAGGCGAGGCGAGGCGGCTTCGATCGAGTCCGGCATGATGAGGATCGTCTCGCGCGTCAAAGTGGACTTGATTGTGGAAGAGGTCGTGGAGAGCGTCTACGCCGGCCGTACTTTTCAGCTACGGAGCATGGGATCGAATAGCAGCGGACACCATGGGCAAAGCCAAAACCGGAGCCCCTGTATCAGCAGCGATTCTGCAGATTATGAGCAGCATGCTGAGCCGGCCGCCGACAGCTCTTTGGCGCAGATAGGCTCCGACATAGCAACTATCTGCGTCGACATTCAGCCAAACACGCCCTGGACATTCCACACCCAGCCCGGCGCACTGCGCCGTGTGGTGATGAACCTGGTGAGCAACTCGTTGAAGTTTACTACCAAGGGCTTTGTCAAGGTTTCATTGGATCAACCTCAACTGGACGTGGGCGGCAAAGACGCCAACCAAACCTACGTGCAGTTGACGGTGACTGACTCGGGCTGTGGCATCGGCAAATCTTACCTCGAGAACGACGTCTTCACTCCTTTTATACAAGAAGATTCCCTGAAGCCGGGCATGGGCCTGGGGTTGAGTTTTGTCGAGAGAATCGTCACAGCACTCAAGGGAACCATTTCGATAGAGAGCATTGTCGACCAAGGGACCGTCATTTCGGTGGTGGTGCCGCTGCTTGCCGCGACGCCCGATGTCGCGTCGCCCCGGGGCGTCCTGCCGCAGGACGAGTTCGACGCCCAGCGAAACGACCTACGCGGGCTTCGCGTCTTGCTCCTCGGCTTCCGCGACACGCCGTCTGTCGCGGGCGAGGACGGGGTGCTGGGAACGAATGTGGTGGAGAGAGATGCCATTGCCAACATCTGCCGGGACTGGCTGCAGATGCAGGTGGTTGAGCCTGTCGAGAGCAATGATCTCGTCCCCGATCTGCTGTTATGTGACGAGGCGTACCTGCACGTGAATACGCATATTCAACCGCAGCACAATGCTTCGTCGCCGCCGGCAGTGGTTATATGCAAAAATGCCATCTCGGCGCGCCGACTTACCGGAATGGATGCGTTTAAGCACCAGCCTAACAAGCAGCTGTGGGAGTTTAGCGCACAACCGTAAGTGGGCATGGAGTTTGGTGTTTGTTTTCTTGTTTTTTTTTTCCTCCCTTTTTTTGGGAGGGGGGCTCTGTAAACTTTTTACTTTCTCTTTTTCTTTTCGACACAAACTGAATGACGGCTAACATGATTCGAATAAAAAAAAAAATCAGAGTCGGCCCCCGCAAGCTTGCCAAGGTCCTTTCGCTCACCTTTAAGCGATGGACGGCTCACCAGGCCACATTGCACCCGATGTCGCCAGCTGTCCAGACTCCAATGGACGAAGAAGTGCCACGGCAGCTAGGCGTCTTGATCGATGATGTCTTCCCACTAGCTCGTTGTGGCGATGGAACGCCCGACTCTCCGTTGAGTACCAGCACGATGCAAGAACTCTCGCTGCCTGAACGGATTCGACGGTCGACGCCCCTGGTGCCCGTCCCATGTGCGGCTGACCAGTCCAATGTTTGTGACGGCACAGCAGAAACGGGAAATAGCTTCTTACTCGTCGACGACAACCCCATCAACCTCAAGATCCTTACCACGTACATGAAGAAACTCAAACTGCCGTACCGAACTGCCACCAACGGACAGCAGGCCGTAGATGTGTTCAGCCACGACCCGGGCATGTACAAGTGCGTGTTTATGGACATATCCATGCCAGTCATGGATGGGTTCGAAGCGACGCGGCACATTCGGACCATGGAGGAGGAAAGAGGTCTGCGCAGGTGCACCATCTTTGCTCTGACCGGGCTGGCCTCGGCAGATGCGCAACAGGAGGCGTTTTCGAGCGGCATCGACCTCTTTCTGACAAAGCCCGTCAAACTGGCCGAGTTGAGCCAAATCCTCTCGGCGTACCTGGCCTGACGAGTATGTCGATTTGTCTGTCGATATTTGATCTTTTTCTTTATATATATATATATATATGTATATATATGTGTGTGTGTGTGTGTTTTTTTTTTCTCCTTTCGGGTCTAGAGATGGTTGTTGGACGATCAAGGTACGTTTGTGGAAATGACTTTACGAAATGATTTGCGGCCATAGACACTGGATCAGTTTGCTTTTCGGGAGGACATTTGTTTTTCGAGGGGAAACGGGACTGGGAAGGGCTGTGAATGCTATTCTTGGCTGGCACTTGCATGATCACGGGCACAAAGAGACGAGCAGCGACGGGCAGGGGAGATGACAGGGCCATGAGGGAATCGGTTGGTTGTCATGTTGTCACGCGTTGGGGAGTTTCAAGGACAAGAAACGGTCCAGGCAGATGGCGCTGTCAGCGATGGGCGATGCGGCCGCGTTACCGATTGGAGACGCCTTGGCGAGATGGTCAAAGGGACGTGCCGCTCCGAGACGCGTCGCCAATAGTCTTGGTAGGCATATATTCTGCGTCACGGCGTGCGTACATGACGCGCGGCCGCCTCACCCCCTCCTGTCTACTGACTCGACCGACACATCTGCACGACATCGTCCCGTGTTCAACACGTCCTCGTCCCAGCGGACAGGGCGACTTGAGACGAAA
>SRPY01000368.1:0-31129 GCA_018360145.1 Claviceps africana | reverse complement strand
TTTCTTATTTTTTCTTATTTTTTCTTATTTTTTCTTATTTTTTCTTATTTTTTCTTATTTTTTCTTATTTTTTCTTATTTTTTCTTATTTTTTTTTTTTTTTTTTTTTTTTTTCTTATTTTTTCTTTTTTTTTCTTTTTTTTTCTTATTTTTTTTTATTTTTTCTTATTTATTATTTTTGGTATTTCATTTTATATATTATTATTTTGTCCATTCTTTTTTTGGTTCATTCATCCTTTTCACATCCTCTGATTCCGATGCCACGACGAGAAACGTGAATTAGGAAATGTCGCCGCTTGGATGACGCAGCAGGGTAGGTCCACCCACTGGTTGGTTTGCAAGGAGCGTGGCTAACCACCACCGTCATGGACATTTGCCCGTGAGTGCGCAAGGGCTTCGAGGTCGCGAGCGGACTGGTGAAGAGATTTGACGGGCCAGGGGGTCCTTGAATCTGTGGGGAGTACACGATGGGAAGTCTTCATTACGCTCCTGGGTACAAAGAATTAGACTATACTTTCCCAAGGAACTGCCTACTTACGACGTATCTACATCTACGTGCGTACCTACTTCTTATTTACCTACCTACCTAGTATACATATACAATATATTCCACGCGGCAAGGTCGAGCATCTCCTTCCATGTCCTGCATCGGGCGGTGTCGGCGACCGCGTTGGCGCCTCGCCGCACTCCAAGGCATGTGTATTTTGGCATCTTTTTTTTTTTGTTTGGGCCCCATACCCAATAAACAAGTAAAACACAAAAGAGGGGAATGGCTTTGGCACACTTTCTCGACATGCATATACGGCGTAGCATGTCATGCTGTCGTGGGCCTGAGCCACGTCGGTGCATGTGAGACGCACGCACGCGCGCGCGGCCGCAATCTCCCACCCGCAGGCCCGGTACTGACGGTGCGGTATGCGTTCTGGTCGTTGCGCGGCTCGGCGGTGGGCGAGATTTTCGGGGGGTTGGTTTGTCTAGGCGGGTGGGTGAGTACGGTTGTGAAGGTGGGATGGAGGGAAGATGATGGGAAGAAGATGATGGGAAGAAGATGATGGGAAGAAGATGATGGTGACCAAGGTGGGCAAAGGGGATAAAATGAATGGCAACGAGACTACGAATCGATGGCACACTACGGGTGGATGCCAAAGACGGCCCTAAAAGTCCAAAAAAAAGAAGGCCTTCCGCAAACCCAAACTCAAAGCCAGAAGACGGCCGAAAAAAGAAACAATAAAACGGCACAAACCACTGCAACACCACGAATGATTTTTTTTTTCAACTCACCACCACGGCGGCGCAAAAGTCATCCAATTCGACCGCCGCGTCGACTTTTTTTTTTTTTTTTTTTTTTTTTTTTTTTTTTTTTTTTTCGCCAGCCGCAGATATACCTCGTTGTCACGCAAACGGGCGTCCAACCGTGTTTGCACCCACGACGGACATGAAAAGCGCTGGGGTAGAAAAGCGCCAAGAAGCCATCTCGACACTGTCGGCACCATGCCCTGGCCACAAATTGTCGACAGGAACGGCGGGGCAGGACGGGCCTTTTCAGAAGACGCACTCGGGGCATCGAGGGGATGTAAAGGGTTGTTGTTTTTGTTGTTTTTGGTTTCTTGTTTTTTTCTTGTTTGTAAAAAAAAAAAAAAAAAAAAAAAAAAAAAAAAAAAAAAAAAAAAGTGCCTTTGGATACGGGAAATGGGACGTGCGTAGGGTGGGTTTTACTGCCTCTTCGTTTCGTGGAGATTGCCGACACCTTTGAGGCGGAGGTAGACATCTGTGCCCCAGCCGTATAGGCTCTGGACGGCGATGCCGCCGCCAAAGTATTCGGCGTAGGCACGGCTCAGGGGGAGGCCGTAGCCCAGACCGGCGATGGAGCTCCCGCCCGCGCTGGCCGTGGAGATGGCGCCGAGGCAGTCGGTGCTCGAGCCTGTCCCTGCTGAGCCGGGGAAGTCGTCGTCGTCGGAGAAGGTGGTGAAGGAGTAGGACCAGATGTTGGGAAGCACGTCGGGGGATATTCCGCCGCCGCGGTCGCGGATACGGATCGTGACGCCAGGGGCGTTGTCGTCCAGGGGTTGGATGGTGTCGCTCCAGGGTTGGCCGCGAGCCTGGTCGGGCTGCTTGATGAGCGGTACATGGCCCGGCTGTTCCTTGAGAGGGGGTTCGGGGGCAATGGTGACGACGACGGGTTCGCGACACCTGCTCTCTACCGTGGCACGGAAGGCATTCTTCAGCAGCTCCGTGACGATGTACTCGAGGTGCATGGGCACAAAGGCAAACGTCGTGTCGGGCTCGCCGTCGATGTGGATCAGAGGCCGAGAGCCGTAGCGCAGCTCGCAAATGTCGGCCACGAAACCCGCGCAGGACTCGACGGTGAGCGACGGCCTGAGCGCCGTGTCAATGACGCCGATGTAGGAGACGTGCTCGGGACAGGGGGCAGGACCGTCGGCGGGAGCCGAGTGCGGCTGGCTGCTAAAGTGCAGGGCCATGTGCTGCTCCCCAATCAGGCGAGTGCCGATCCGGGCGCGGAGATGCTCGTCGAGAAAGCGCGTGACTTGGGCCGGAGATATGTACTTGCGGCACTCCAGAAACCCCTTGGCCAGGATGGGAATCGTGTCGGTGTGCGTGGCAACGAGCTCGGCCAGCACGTGGGTGAAGTTGACTTCATCGCGGGACGTCGAGATGGGCTGGCCCTGGCTGGCGGCGTGCCAGTAGGGCAAGAGAATCGACAGCGAGTGTAGGTAGTTGTTGTAGATGCGGGATATGTTTGGGTTGGACACGACAATGTACGGCAAGTTGCGCAGGGCCTGGATCCGTCGAGCGAGGCGAATGGGGAGGAGGCTGAGCGTGAAGTTGGCCGAGGACAGCAAGGACTGTTCCGACAGGGGCGGCCTGCCGTGACTATTGCGTGGCGAGAGACGAAAGTGGTCACGATGAATTAGTGCTGGAGAGAAAATGAAGGAGGAGGAGGACATACCGGACTAGATCGGCCAGGCTAAGAGGATGCTGGTGCTGTTGCGCCAGAGCGGCAACCTCCGCATCCGACACATTGCGAGGAGCGCCTTGTCGAGACGTGGAGGGGAAGAGAGCACGACGCTGCGGGACGTGTTTCGACGACGAGGCTGCGCGGGAGAAGGACTGGCGACACGGACAGAGCCTCAACGGACGCATTGTCAGGCGGGGAGGGTTCCAGCCGGCTCGACGAGGACGAGGACGGGAGCGACGCGCAAGGGACTCGAGTGGCCGACTCGACCAACTCGACCGACTCGACCAACTAGACCCGTCGAGATGATGGACGTCGAAACACACCAGGTGGCGGCGGGCAATCGTTTTAGCGGGGACCGGCGTGGGCCGCGGCCAACCGAGCCACACCCGAGCCGCTAACGCTGAGAGGGGAAGAAGGAAGGGAGGGGAGGAAGGAGCCCACCAGAGAGGGGAAGGGAAGCGGGGGCGGAGTGGGGCAGTTGCCAGTGGAGAGGCACGCGTCATCGTCATATTCGATTGTAGCTGTCAAAATTCCTAGCAGTCATGGTAACCTGATTCAATAACACGTCAAAATCGCAGGCTACATGTACATAGATATGCCCATATGCCTTCCTTTCTCGTCCCCGGTCCGTCCCCGGCCCGTCCACGTCTGCCCATGTACCATATGTATATACTTATATATGTACATACATATGTGTGCATGTCCTTAACAGGTGCAGACGAGGCTATCCTTCTCGATAGTCAAGATATGCGGGTTGGACTCGAGAGTGGTGACGGCATCGTCGTCCATTTCGACCCTGTTTTTTTTGTATTGGAGAGAGGGTTTTACTCATGAGCAAGACACTTCCTCGCTTGCACGCTCACGCATCGGCCGGGAATCACTTACGCGAAGCCCTTGATCAACATCCACGATTGGATAATCTTGCCGCCCTGGTCGATGGCTTGTTGCTTGGCGCTGCGGGCCGCGCGAAGAAAACGAAACCGAGGTGTCAGAGATAACCTTTTGACGGCTGCGCATCTGGGTGGAACAAAACTCACGCCTCGACCTCATCCTTGGTGGTATCGTCCTTTAAGGTAATCTGTGCATCCGGGGATTAGACGATGAGCGCTAATGAAAAAGAGGGGATGCGGGGAAGGGAGAGGGGAAGGGAGAAGGGAAGGGAGAGGGGAAGGAGAGGGAAGGAAACAGCTCATGTCGCCGTTTTTTCTCTGACCGACTTACAATGTAGGAAGTCATGTTTGCTGGTGGAGGTGATGAAAAAGGATGAGCGGATCTGAAATGTCGTCGCGGGGCTTCCGGCTTGTTTAACAGGAAAGGATGATGAGTCCAGGTTGTCGAGGCCAAGAGGATTCGGCAACGACGGAACGAGGGGCCGGCGCGCAATAAAGCACAAGCGCGTGCAGCCATGAGTCACGCAAGTGCCCTAGCAAAAACGCTTAGCACTGGTCGTTGAAGAGGCAGCACCGACCAATCAAAGGCCCAGTCTGGTGGGTGTTGGAATGTATGCACATGTATGTATGTATGTATCTTACGAAGCTGCGCGCCTCGTTATATGCATATTGCTGCTGCTGCTGCTGCCCGCAGTCATCATCCGCTCACCAGTGACCAGATCTCGTGATCCTCCCGCAACAAGTCGGTCAAGGGTACCTCTTTCTTTTGCGCAGGCCTTTCGGGGCTTTCTCGGTAGGCCGGCCATGTCATGTCGGTAAGTCCCGTTCGGGGTTCGGGCGCAATCGAGCCACCGGCCGGCCGACCACGCCTCGGCCGTCATCTTGTTCATCTCGGTCGCTTCGTTTGTGAGGCAAAACGCCCATACCTTTTTTACTGCTCTGCCGAATCATCAGACCACCACAGTTCGGGACTTTCTCCGAGCACAGTCAGCCTGGCGGCCTCCCTCGGCTTGCTTCGCTGGAGAGTACAGTCAGCAGTGTGGTTGCTTTGGTCACCCCATGCGAATGCGAATCCGAATGCGAATCCGAATCCCAACGTGATGACGTGAGGGCTATCGACGTGCACAAGTCAAAAGACGAGAGGTGCCTTGCATCGGACGACTTTTTATTAATAATCATAGATGCGTCACCACACGGTCGGCCATTCATTCCCGTCTTTGCCACCGCTGTGCCACAATGCCAGAACGAGATGCCACTTTGCAAAAGAGGTGGTGCCATCGGAAAGCTCCTCGACAGTACAACCCCTGAATGATTTTACATGTGTAGATTACCTGCGCCCCATTAACGCCACTTGGCCTAGAGGACCTCTCTCTATGTGTACATGAAGTACTTACATGCTGTATGTACTTTATGTACATGTGTGTGTACATACCAAGTACCTAGGTACATGTTGTCCAATGTGAGCAGCTGGTCACGGGAAGCTTTTATTTCCGAGCCCCGCCCCGCCCCGCCGTAGTGCACGTTGCAGGCACGCCCGATCAGGCAGGCACGGCAATCGATGCCTGGCTTCCTCGTGGTTGTTGGTGAAAATCGTGTTGGCGACTCACCACAAAGCACGCAACGCCATGACTGAGAAATGCGGAGAAGAAGGAAGGAGAGGAAAGGGGGGGGGGAGAGGAAGGAATAAAGGACGTGGGCAAGGATGAAAGCACAAAGGAAGAAAAGGGGAAAAATAGAAGGGAAAGAAGCGAGACCAAATAACGTGGCGGCAAGGCCCACTCCTCTCGGAGACTATCATTAGCCAACAATTTAGTCTCCGTCCAGGCTTGGTGGACTCGCGCTCTCACTGGCCGGCGCTCGGAGCAGGCTTGGCTTGGCTCCGAGGCAGGGGCGACCCCGGACCGCCGACACCAGGCAGGCAGGCAGGCAGGCAGGCAGGCAGGGTTGGCCAGAAATCCAGATCAGACAGGTCAGACAGGTCAGACAGGGAACAAGGATGGCACGGGCTAGGGGTAGGAGCCGTGGAAAGAACCCGCCTTGCCCTGGCCCTATGTGCGTTGCATGGGGACGTCTGAGCTGCGAGCAGGTCCCAAAAAGAAAAGATCCGAGGACGGAAGGAAGGACGGAAGGAAGGGACCAAAATTTGAAGCATTGATGTCCGATATTCCGCCTTGGCTGGGCGAGTCGGGCAATTGCCAAAGCGTTGTAAGACAAGTGGCTGTAGCCGTCGTCGTCGTCGTCGCCGTAGCTCTTACCCCAACATGACGAGGCGCGCAATGGTCGGCAGGCACTTACACCATATGTATATCCAAAGGCGCCTGCCTCACATGCAGCTTGCGGTAGTCGGACAATAACCTCCGACCATCAATGCTGCTATCAGCGAGGTACTTGGGTGAGTACCTAGGTACCTACTTTTAAAGTAAAGTAGTACCTACTTGCCTAAGCAGTACCTGCCTAAGTTAAGTACCTAGGTAGGTAGGTAGGTACTTGGTACAGTACCATTTTACGTCAGTACCTGGGTACCTCGTACCCGGCAGACCAGACCTACTTACCTACTATACTTGAAATTCTAAGTTCTCAGCTTCCTCGTCCAAAACGTCCAGATGTCCAGACGTCCAGCGGACCAACGGATCAACGCAGAAGAATGGCCTCTTATCCGCGGAAACGCGTGCATGGCGCACAGCCTCGACCCAGTGACCCAGTGACCCAGTGACCCAGTACTCAGCTCGTTCGTTCAACGGCTTTGCGTCACGATTCGTCTGCCAGCGCTGCATGAGGCTCTCCGGGTTTTGTTTCGCCCTGCAGACTGAGGAGAGTCCAAAGGGGTGTCCCGTGCACCACATCTGGCCTTCCTTTTGGTCTTTGGTACCTGGACGTCAGTACAATGTTGTTGCGTGTCATTGTCCCGGTCTGTGATACCCAACCTTGCCGTCCCGATTTGTTTCCCTTGTCCATCCGTCCGCTCGTTTTGTTTTCCCAATCGGGTCCGTCCCCCCGCGACAAGATAAACAAGCAACAAACACCGTTCCTGCACATCGCATCATCAGACCTGCGCGGCCTGGGCGGTCCCTTGTCATCGTCCAGTATGAACGCCAACGGCTCGGCAGCTACCATCACCTCGATGCTGGCCGGCTCCAAACATGGCTCCGTCGACGCCCATACGCAGCTGGAGACCGTCGTCGTCGCCGTCTCCGCCGTCGGTCCCTGGGCCATGGTACTGACCATTCTCGCCATCTGTGTGGTCTATGATCAACGTATGTATGCTGCTGTGCTGTGCTGTGCTGTGCTGTGCTGTGCTGTGTTGCCGAGCTGGCGCGTTGCCCTTGTGCCCGCGTACAAACCGCTGCTTCACGCAGGGCGGGTGTGTCGCCCGACGATGGGAAAGGCTTTGCTGACTTGGAGGGGAAAAAAACACACACAAAAAAAAAAACAGTCAGCTACATGACGAGCAAAGGCTCAATTGTTGGGCCGGCGTGGAAGATGCCCTTCATCGGACCCTTCCTGCAGTCGATGAACCCCAAGTTCGAAGAGTATTATGCCAAATGGGCCAGCGGCCCTCTCAGCTGCGTCTCCGTCTTCCACAAGTATTGCCTACCCACCTGCACCGTTGGGCCCCTCGTATCATATGTTTGTTTCCTCAGCTTTGCCGCATGCTAAGATCCAATTTCAGATTCGTCGTCATCGCCTCGACCCGGGATATGGCGCGAAAAGTCCTCAACTCCCCCATGTTCGTCAAGCCTTGCGTTGTCGACGTCGCGCACAAACTGCTGGGCCACGATAATTGGGTTTTTCTCGACGGCAAGGCACATACCGACTTTCGCAAAGGTCTCAACGGTCTCTTCACCCGCAAGGCTCTCGAGGGCTACCTGCCGGGTCAAGAGGAGGTTTATACCAAGTATTTTGACAAGTTCCTCCATGTGACCAAGGAGAACGACGGAAAGCCCGTCCCTTTTATGCCAGAGTTCCGTGAGCTCATGTGTGCCGTTTCCTGTCGCACCTTTGTTGGCCACTACATGTCGGACACTGCCGTCAAGAAAATCTCGGATGACTACTACCTCATTACTGCTGCTCTGGAACTGGTCAACTTCCCCATCATCCTGCCATTCACAAAGACGTGGTACGGCAAGAAGGCGGCCGACATGGTACTTGCCGAGTTTGCCAAGTGCGCCGCCAAGAGCAAGATTCGCATGGCGGCCGGAGGCGAGATTTCCTGCATCATGGACGGTTGGGTCCTGCAGATGATTCACTCGGAGCGTTGGCGCGAAGCCGAGGCCAAGGGCGAAAACAATGAGAACCTGGAGAAGCCTTCTCCTCTTCTTCGCATGTTCTCTGACCACGAAATCTCGCAAACCTTCTTCACGTTTCTCTTCGCGTCTCAGGATGCGACGAGCAGCGCTGCCACTTGGTTGTTCCAGGTCATGGCGCAGCGTCCCGACGTCCTCGACCGGGTGCGTGACGAGAACATCAAGGTCCGGAACGGTGATGCCAATGCGCAACTCAACATGGACCAGCTCGAGTCTCTTACTTATACTCGTGCGGTGGTTCGAGAGCTGCTTCGCTATCGCCCACCAGTGCTAATGATCCCTTACATGGTCAAGAAGCCCTTTCCCATCACTGACTCGTACACTGTTCCAAAGGGTGAGAATCAGCATTTTTTATTTTATTTTATTTTCTGTCCTCGACAAACTCAACAACGGTTCAAGACTGTCCCCGGGCCCTGGTTCCAAGGTGTGCTAACCACTGGACGCAGGCTCCATGGTCATTCCCACTACTTACATGGCTTTGCATGATCCTGATGTATACGAGAACCCCGACCACTTCGATCCCGAACGGTATTACTCAGGAGATGCCGAGGTGAAAGGTGCCAAGAATTACTTGGTTTTTGGAACCGGACCTCACTACTGCCTTGGTCAGGTGTACGCTCAACTTAATCTGGCTCTTTTTGTCGGCAAGGCTTCCTGCCAGTTGAAGTGGAAGCACCATGCTACGCCATTGTCGGAGGAGATCAAGGTGTTTGCCACCATCTTTCCCAAGGTCAGTTTGTCCCATTTCAAGCGACAGCTGTCGAAAGTGTTTTCTCTTGCGACTGACCAAGACCAAAAAAAAAATTCAAAAAAAAAATCAGGATGATTGCCCTCTGACGTTTGAGAAGCGCGAGTGGTAGGCGATGACGGGACGTGATGTCATCGGACGGTCAGATAAGGGAACATGAGCAACGGCTGAACCGACAGCAGCATTCTACCCACGTTTCGCTTGGGCACATTGCATCTATGCCACGAGACAACATGAGCATGAAAAGGCTTGGTTTGGTTGCGAACATGAGCATTGAGGGCCAGTGTGTCAAGGGAAAGCCTAGGAGGCGGCGCCTGGTCCGTGGGACGACGACACGTATATAGAATTGTTTGAGATACAAGATGTTCACGTCGATTGTATGTCTGACCAAGACGTTTTGACGAGGGAAGTTGGAGGGTACGTAATTTTTAAATTACCTAAGTAAGTAAGTAGGTACTTGGTAGGTACTTCAGGTACAGGTATTTTGGCACAAGTACTGCAACATATACATATCTGCACAGCGGGGCTCGCCCTAGCTGAATACAGTGCATGACGAGAGCAAGAAAAGTCGAAGAAATGGTAAACCTAGAGTCCAAGCACATTGCTTGTGATTCCCCACATGGGCTATGCGATGCAATCTCTAACGATGTGGTTTATGCCTTGTAGGTTGCGTCATGGGCAAAGCCTTGTATGGAAAGCTGTGATAAATATGTACAGAAGCACATGCCTAAGTACCTACCTACCCATCTCAGTAGGTGCCTACTATTTACTTGAGTTAGATAAGTACCTAGGTTACAGTACGACTTGGATGATTTTACACTGGGTTGAGCCGAGGCACTTGGCGGGTTCCATCAAGTACCTACCTACTTACCTAAGTAAGTACCTAGTAGGTACCTACCTAAAGTACATAAGTAGGTACTTACCTACTTAGGTACTAACTTAACCTACCTGCTCACGGCCTCCACCTCAGCGGCGGAACTCGCAGAACGCCCAACGGCCTCCTTTATCAACCTCAAGGCCAACTCATCACCACCGCCTCAAGCGCACCCCCGTAAGCGTGCGCGCCAAACAAAGCGCCCCTACACCGAAAACCCGCCATCGCGATCCTCCCACCCGGGTGACCACAGCAGGCAAATAAAACCCCACCACATTTTGCTCCCTTCTCGAGGAAGCACACCATGACCCCAAGCCGCCACCTCACGCGCGTCGTCCCGGCGGTGCTGCGCCCCCCGACGGCATCCCTCTCTCTCGCACGCGCGCTCGCCGGCCGCACACTCGGCGTCTGCGCGGGCCCGAGGTCGCTTGCCGCGCCGCGCGCCGTGTGGACGCCGCGGATCGTCTCGAGGGGGTACTCGGTCAAGGAGCATGGTGCGCCGGCCAGGGTGTGGTCGTTTGACGAGGTGAAGGGGGTGGTGGAGGATGCTCGTGCTGGGGTGGTTCTCGTCGGTGCGTTTTTGTCGTCCACCCCTTTTCGTATTGCTGTTGGGCTTTTGAGTGGGACGTTGGTGGATAACCGTGATGTAGATGTTCGGGAGCCGGATGAGTTGCGGCAGACGGGCAGGATTCCTGGCGCGGTCCATATTCCCATGTCGGCGGGCGATGTGTACGATGCCCCGGAGGAGGTGTTCCGGGGACGGTACGGGTGCGAGAAACCGCCGCTGGGCAGTCACCTTGTCTTCTACTGCAAGGCGGGGGTGAGGGCCATGAGGGTGGCCGGTTGGGCTGGCCAGGCTGGGTGGAAGAAGGTGGGTGCGTATGTCGGGAGTTGGGACGAGTGGGAGAAGAGGGGGGGTCCGGTGGATAGGGGCTGAGGGCTGGATGGGGGGTTTCTTTCTTTCTTTCTTTCTTTCTTTGTACGTTTACTCTTTTCTTGTACATTTACAGTTTATGAGGCAAAAGGTTCTTTTTTGGGTTGGAAACGGAAAAGTGAAAGACACGTGTGCTGGGCTTCGATGAGATGAGACGCGTGTGGTAGGTGGCGCAAAGGATATTTTCCCAAAGGCGGTTGGTCGCTGCAGTTCTGCCTGGTCACAGGTCACACCCTTATAGGCTGCATAAATAGTCATCGGATTCGAGATTCTCGACAAAGCATAGACTTTGGACACGGGAAAACCATGAGCAAAGTCCAATCCCCTCTGCCACGGAGGCATGGCCAATTCGTTCCGCGGTGCTTCGGCTTTTCCGCTCCCGTACAAACCATCATACAACGAAATGCAATCGTTCTTCGAGGCATTGCTCCAGGACACGCATGCATGCATGTATCGTCCCTGCCTCGCCCTTCTGCTTGCTGCCGGTATGTCCCTTGGATCAATTCTGCTTTGTTTCTTTTTTTTTATTTTTACATTTTCATTTTTAATCCTTTTTGGCTTCTTCCATACGATTCCAATCGCCTCCCCTAGAACAAAAACGCGGGTGGTTTGCCTTCGGCGGGCTTGTCGCCACCCCCCGCGGGTTTCTTCACAGCAGGGCTGTTGTGTGCGAAGAAGAGAATCTTGATGGTGATGGCCAGGCCGGCATGCAGCACCACGACAATGATCAGAAGCACCTTGCTTACTTGGCGGTCCGTGGCACTCAGCACCGGATACAGGTTGCGCATCAGGAAAGCGACCGACATGCCGAAGCCAACGGCGACAAACGTCCAGTTCAGAATCTCAATGGGCGACCAGCTGATGACGGCTACGGGTATCCAAATGAGGTTCGAGTAGCCATAAAGCGCCCAGCACTCGAGCAGGTTGGCCGATTCGCTGCCAAAGTAGCGGAGCGCGAGGAAGAGCACCATGGGGATGAAGAGCGTGTATCCGTAAATGAGGCCGGCAGATCCTAAGCGAGAGACGTCCCCGGGTTAGCTTGCTGCAGGACATTGTCGGGCGAATCTCGTACAAGCAGGATTCCTTTTCTCGCATTTCCAACATACCGCTCAAGAGCCTGAAGTCGTACGCGAACGGTGCCGTTCCCCGAACCGACAACCAATCGCTAATGGTACCGCCAAGGAACAGGATCAGGACCACAGTCGTGGCGATCCAAAACGGACCGTACAGATCCGGGTTGCCTTCGAGAACATCCAAGAAGTTGGCGCGCGGGTACAAGGCGGCCCAGCAGCGCTGCAGCACCGCCGACGTGTCGACATCGAAAAACTGAGAGTAGAACGATATGGACCACAGGAAACGCTTTCCCGGAGACGACGACGAGGCTGTCACCGGGGGGGGAAGCGTTGAAGAAGCGCCTTTGCGTCCGGTGTGGGAGGACGATGTCTCGTTGAAGTCGGAGGTGTGGAATTCGAGATCTTCTTGGAGATCGGTGTGTCCCAGGTCGCCCTGCAGGTCATGATGGATGATGAAGTCTGAAGTCAGCATGAGTTTGCGGCACGTTGGACGCCTCGCCAATGGCTTCTTCGAGCCGAGCCAGGCCTGGAGGGGCGCATAATGGACAAGACATGTCGGGGTACTTGGCGTCTCTTACCTCGTCGTCCACGTCTACCACTGCGTCATAGCCCGACCCGGACATGGTGATGGTGGGCGGCGCTGCCATGTGCGAACAGGTTCTTTTTGGGGGGGTTGGGACGACGTCGTCAGAAAGAGCCGATGTGTGCTGGACGATCAAGGACGTTCGCGTTCGCTGCGGCCGGCACGTGGATGGATGAGCCAGAGATGGCTATCGCACGAGGAGTGTCGTTGTCGAGATGCGCTTGCTTGCAAGAGGTAAAGTAAGTACTACGACGCAACTTGCGCCAATGGGGACACATGTACAAGCAAGCAGAACAGGTCGGTCGTTGGCGAGAGCCAAGGAGCTCGCTGGCTGGCTGGATGACTTGCATCAAACGCCACCCAGGTCTTGTGGTGCCCGGCCTTTACCCGGTCCGACGAGGCATCAGCCACAATGACAAGATCAACACTGGCTTGTCTTGCCCTTTGAGCTTATTTCCTTTTCCGGGTGAGTCTTGGGATTCCAAGCCAACAGGGAAAACACGTCGGCGCTATGCTGGGTGCTTAGTATACTACCGGGTTTGTACTAAACACGTACACTTTTAGGTGGTTGGGCCGTGGCTCACAGCTGATACCAGAACGTGTTCCCAGAGCTACGTTTTATGGCAACCAAACAATCTAACAGGCACGTACACGGGTGATGTGAGGGAGAAAAAAAATTCAATACATAGAGCAGAGGATAGCATTTGATTATATATTAAGAAAAAGCGCCTACTTATTCAGGGCTAATGGTTATATCGGGTCAACAAATAAGTAAACGCTTTTCTCAATTAATAATCAATGCCCTTCTCTACTCCTATCTTTTTATCATGTTTCCTCCCCCCAGTCCCGTGTACGTGCCTGTTGGATTTTTCGAGTCTACACCAGGACAGTCGACTGGGCGGAAGCCGGCCATGGCTCGTTCGTTGCATGCCGAAACCCCTTCGCACAAGAGCATCATCGAGATAGTATTGCCTGAGCTGCATATGCTATAATAGAAACAGGACCATGCTCGTCAATCGTGAAGCGACGTTGTCCTTGCCATCTCCAGAATGCCCAAAAAATCCAGACGCCGCATCCATGAGGTGAAACCGTTTACTTGAGCTTCTTCTTAGGTCGAAGCTGGTTGGTGTGTCCGCACTTTCGCTTGCGGCAGTTGGTGGCACGAGGGGGAAGGCGGGCCTGCAAGCACATGTTAGTTCGGAAGTCGCGTGTCGCCTTGGGATTTGTTCTTCTCTTCTGATTCTTTTGTTTTGAATCCTCGAGACGTACATAGCACTTGCGGCAGATCATCTTGTCGCAGTTGAACTTGGAGGCCAAAGCCTTCAATGAGGGCTCGATGATACCACCACGGAGACGGAGGACCAGGTGGAGAGTGGACTCCTATAATACGCACACAAATTAGCAGCCATCTCTTGAAATCGGGCGTCCGTTTTGCAAAGTGCCCGACATGCTGTCTTTCGCCCAAAAATGAAGCCCGCTAGATAGTGAGACGAACCTTCTGGATGTTGTAGTCGGCCAGCGTTCGGCCATCCTCGAGCTGCTTGCCGGCAAAGATCAATCGCTGCTGGTCAGGGGGGATACCCTCCTTGTCCTGGATCTTGGCCTTGACATTGTCGATCGTGTCGGATGACTCGACCTCAAGGGTGATGGTCTTGCCCGTCAGGGTCTTCACAAAACTGGAACGTGCATCAGCAAAATCGATCGGGGGAATAAAAAAATCGGTCCAGACACGTCGCCAAAATTCGAGCTTACATCTGCACTGGAGAGACTGTCAGTACTGGTCCTACTTTTAATGAGACAACGTTCTGGTAGCATCAACTTACTCTTGTCTGATTTTGTGACGCTGGACGATGGTGAAGTTTCCTACTCTCGCGCAACTCTGCGCGCAAAGTTGGTGGGGCTCAAAGAGCCGGCACAGAGAAACCCTAGGTCACATGCTCGATCACGTGCAGATACCCGTTTTATTTTGCTCCCCCCCTGCTTCTGGTGACGTGATAAGTGGATGGAGTCACATCCGTCGTTCACGTGCAGAAAGAAGTCTTGCATCTGTCCTAGATAAGTAGGGATCTATCTTAAGCGCTAATGGGATTACATCCGCCATATCCCGTACCCAAAAATGACAACTGATCCACATAACTCAATTTCATTAGCACAATCGCTCTTGTGACCATCAAAAAGACTTCATCTATCAAGCATTTCGCAGGCTCCTATTCTGGCACATCGCACTCGACAATCGCAAGTGCTTTTTTCGACGAGGGTTTACGGAAAGAGACGACTGCATCACACTTTCCATCATCCTACACTCGGTATGGATGAGAATGAGTTCATAGCATCATATGCTAATCGCACAGAAAGACCTAAATTCTGAGGTCGTGGTAGAAATGGTAGAAATGCCGCCCCATTTTTCACCGAACCTCGTGTCCATCTTGTTTTATGACCGGCTGGTTCTTCTGCCACCAGATTATACGTTGTTCTAGTTTGTAGATGGCTCGGACTAGCATATCGACTGGCACCCCAGCAGCATCACCTGCCATGCAAATAGTCAGCATGGCGAGACCAACGGGCTGCGTCATTTTTCTTGTCCGTACTCACCCGCTGCCTTGTAAAACATGCTTGCCATCTCGGACAAATCCTCAACAGCTCGAAAGGCCTCGTATCTTGGAGCCTCGTGAGTCGGATTGCTGTCGACCGTGACTGCCTCAGATATGACGCGATGTGCTTCTCTCTCTATTTTGTACTCAGAGATTTCTGGGAGGGAAGGCAGGTGCGTGGAATCTGGCTCGACTGGGAAGAATTGGGTTACGGCATTCTCGGCTGTCTTGAGTGTAAGCTCGAGATCGCAATGGCCAGTCAGTGCATTATCATGATGGGCTTACTGTTTTCGCCAATGGTGACTTTCAAGTATGCCAAAAATGCATCAAATTCCTCATCCTCTAGATTGGTCATTTTCTCCGGAGTCAAATCTTCGAATGAAGGACGTTCTGACATTTGACTTTTATACCTTGCCAAGTTTTCCGTGTATTCCGTCTTCCATCTGCCCCAGTCCATTCGAGGCATGAGATGCCTCAGACTAACGAGTGAGGAGCACTGGCCTTGATGGAGAGGAAAGCTGAGCTTGGTTGACACTACCAGAAAAGCAACCAGTCTTAATTCTGGATGATCAAAGGGAAATATCTTGGTCTTGAGGGCGGGATATTTGAATGAATAGTTCAAGGTGGCTATAAGCCTCCTCGTAACGCTGATGACCTCGACTGCCATGCGGTCAGATATATTATTTTGCGTCGTGAAAGAGGCATGTGAGTCGACTCTTACCTGGCAATGCAAGTTCCTTCGTGTACTGCACGAGCATGGGTAAGTAATTCATCTCTGGAAAATTCATTTCATAATTCAGTGTGTATGACATTGCAGTATTCATCACCGATTGATAAAGATCGTATCCCCTTAAACCAGTGGCCAATGGCAGTCTGAGGGTGTTTGCATACGCGGTTGGCATTCTTTTCTGCATCTCAACTGGCAGCTCGGTGTACTGTTGTGCGTGGTGCTTCGTCAATACAACGAGCAATTAAAGACTTTTTGTGGCGGTACATCGAACTCACTGCTCTCAGATATGGCATAGTTCCATTTGATACCCAATTTTGCACATCTGCCAGTCGTGTGGGAGTTTTAAGAAGTAGGCATCCTAGATAGCATAACGCTATAGTCTCTGGCAATTTGGGCAATGGCCAGTCATTGCCTCTGTCGGGGTCCCAGCTTTGCGCTCTCGAGGCTGACTTCCAAGAGACCTTGGCTTCCCTCACCGCAGCAACAGATTGCGAGCTGAATGTCTCGGGTTCCGATTCACTGAGGTCGTTGTCTTGATAACTTGCGCCGTATCCGCGAATTCGTAGGTCCCAAAGATCACGCACGACGGTTTCCAGCTCTTCCTTGTGGCCCTTTTTTCGTACTAAAAACTCGACTTGTTTGCGCAGCAGTAGCTGAACAGCCTCGAGATACAACGTTCTTCCTTCCTGCCCGGCCAGTTGGCGTTTCTCCACTTCTCTCGCTTCCTTTTTACGCCTCGCGACAGTGCCAATCCGTCCCATGGCCTCTTCATCACCAAATTCAAACTGAATAAAGCCCTGAGAGTGCGGATCAGTCATCTGTCTGATTAGGCTCGTGTGCGCACGCAGAAATCGTCTGAATATACTTCAATCTGATGGCCTCGGGAGCAAAACCGCAGCCCGTCCTGAAGATACCATTTTTGACTGCCGCACTCGGGACATCTTTCCCCGCGGGGCATTTTGCGAAGTTCTTGCCTGTCATCCATGATTTCGATTTCAGTTCGCACGAGAGGAGGCGAATTGTCCTGAGAGCCGATGATGAGGCACTCGGGCTGCTTCTGTCAAGGACCAGACAGCTTTTGGCCCCGTGCGGGCCGTCGAAAAGGAATGTACAAACATGAAAAAAAGAAGGAGGAGACGGGGGAAGCAGAAAAAGAAAAGACGACGAGAAGAAAGAGGGGAGGCAAATCAACACAAATTAGTGGCACCGGAACCTCGAGTCTACGCTTTTTGCTGTCATTACGACATGGATGGTCCTCGGTTTAGGTGCGAGGTCAAGAGGTGATTCGCCCACGTGCCACGGCTCGCGACTGGTGTGCCGCGAAAATCCGACATTCTGGTTGCCCCCCCCCCCCCCCCCCACCACCACTCTAGGAGAGCGGACAAGTACGGAAAGGATAAGCAAAATTTCGGAGCCGGTCATGTCTCACTACGACCACAAACGCTAATTGCTAATACAACAGCCAACTGTAAATGCTGCTTTGCATGTCTTATTCCTTTTGTCAGGAGTTTTGATATTTGCGGCTATATCATTCGATTCATGCGGCCGCCCTACTATACTCATTAGGCTTGAACTATTTATTTTTTTCCCCAATACCCTGACTTACCCCGCTATTTTATACTTGGGTATATTACAAAAGGTTAAAATATAGCAGATGAAGATGAATACAATATAATGTTCTTTTAGTTTTCTTCTTCAAAAGTAAATACTTTATTTTCACCTATACTAGTTAGATTTATAAATAGCGTTTTAGTAAAGCAGCTGTATAAATAAAATTATATACCCGCGCGCGAACAGCATCCCTCTTTTCAAGTTGTTTACTTGTTCTGATTCTTTCCAGGTAAAACATGCACATTACACAAATCAGCATCTTGGTGTTCCAGTTGGCAAACCTGCAGAACAGCAAGTACCCGCATGAGCTCATCTTTGACACACAGATCAAGGGTTGGGGAACATAATCAATATATCTCAGCTTCTTTTTTTTTTAAGGATTTGGTCTTCAGATGGGGTATGACTCGCCGCGCAGTTACTTCAGAGCTGCTGGCAAGGTCCGAGTCAATTCATAAACAAAGAAAATTGTGCGAAGCGCTCGCGCCTGGACTGCGTAAGTATCCAGTGCGCTGCTAGCCGATACAATCCCGTCCGTATAATGTCTCCACGTGCATAGACCCAAATCTATCGTCCTCTGTATATATCTGACGTGCCAAGAAATCATGATCTCAACTCCAGTTTGCCACATCAGGACGAGTTTGTGCCAAGCCTACAAGCAAAGACATGTCGAGCTTGGAGCCTTCATTAAATCATTTTAGTTCTTAGGGGCTTCCTTAGCTTCGACAGCAGCCTCCTCACCCATGGAGGTGAGAATGATGACGTCTACATGTTACAGTCAGTGCACATGTCGCAAAGCAAAATGGAAAGTCCTTGATGATATGAACCAGGATTGTTTGCCAAAGTGCGTCCCAGAAATCGGGGGTGGTAACAGAGGAGTACTCACTTGTATCCTTCTCCTCGACCTTGAACAGCCTGTTGATCTTCTCACCAACCTCGCCATCGGGCATCTTCACGTCATCCTTGGTGTCGCCATCCTCGTTCATGAGGGAGAGAAAGCCGTCATCGGAGATGTCAAGCTAGAGAACATTGCATCAGTGGCCGGGAAAACAGAAATGGTGGACATGGTCACAAGTAATGATCAAGACTTACCAGCTGGTACTCACGACGGCTGACGTTGGGAACATCCATGTTGTGAGTGGAAGGAGAGAGATCTTCGAGCTTCTTGCCAGTGAAGATGTCGAGGGCAACCAAATGAACCTTGGCATGGCCGTGCTTGCCAGTCTTGGAAGTAGACATGTCGACAATCTTGCAGGGACGGTTCTTGATGACAACGAAGCCGTTCTTGCGCAGAGCAGAGCACTGCATGGGGTAGGTCAGAGACGCGCCAGCATCGGCGGAATCGAAAGTGACATCGTGCTACATGAGAGTAAGAAGGCGAGGTCAGTACTTTTCTTCTTCTTCTTCTTTTTCTCATCCTTGTTTTTGTTTTTGTTCTTGTTCTTTTCTCCTTCTATCATTTTCTTGTTTTTCTCTTTTCCGTTTTTTTTTTCATTGCCGAATGAGAAAAAAAAATGTCCCTCAACTCGCCAGGTGCGATCCCCGACCGCACCACGTCCCCCATGAGACCACCGATTTGAAAGCCGATAATTCTTTTTTTTTTCTTTTGTTCTTTTGTTTTCTTTTGGCGTTGTGTGTCCTCGTGTGGTGCAGTAGGTACGAGGGGGAGTATGCGGGGTGATTTTATCCACCACCAATCCGTCGCCACAGACCGCAGGGGCGCCACGACGAGGAGCAGCGTGAGATCAAGCAACCTACCTCTTCGGCCATGATGATGGATTGCGCAAGAAAACGGGCGTGTTTGGAAGTGGACGGAAGAGGAGACGGAGATGAAGAGGCGACACCAAAAGGCAGTGGAGGTGCTGTACAGTGGGTGGAGAGGAGAAAAGAAGCGTCGAAGGAAGGACGAGAAGAGAGAAGCGAGGATGGAGGGGGAAAAGGTGCGCCGTCTCGAATTTTTTTCTTGCCATGTGTGATTGGGCCCCGGGGCGGGTACCAGGAGGAGACGACCAAGTGGGAAGAAGCTTGCGCCCATGACTTGGGCACCCGCAAGCTGGGGCACTCTGGAGTCTGGGCCTAGGGGGTGCCGAAATTGAGCACCAGACCGGACCGGACCAGACCAGACCAGACCAGACCCGACCCGGCCAGGCCAGGCCAGGCCAGGCCAGGCCAGACGGCAACTTGGCAACTTGGACAAACAACCCCGCGCTGGGCGAAAGACCGAAAGACCTGTCGGTCGACCTGGACGCGCGCCCGAGTCGAGTCGGGCCATTCCATCCATGCTCACGCCATCTGGTAATTCGCCGCCGAGGTCCTGACTCCTGAGGATGCCTTCATTCTCACGCAATCCCATCCCACTCCCTACACAATGCGCTGCGCCCTGCGCCCGTGCCTGCGCCGCGAGGCTGCCGTCCCACCCCTTCACAGCCGTCGCAGGCCGAGCAAGCCCGCGCCGGCTACGAGATATCGTCATGCGGTGCCGCACAAATCAGACAGGACGACAGGATGCGACCCAGCACAACGGTCGACGAGGCGTGCCTGCAACAAGCGGCGTCGACGGAGGCTTGGGAGGGGCACAGTGACTTGGCATGTCGGGTTCGATTCTGGCTGGCTGGCTGGCTGCCTGCTTGCCTACTTCCATAGTACTTACATATGTACCTACTTTACCAAGTAGGTACTTTACCTACCTTGAGTAAGTACCGACCTGCCTGGCACGGACAGGGACGGCGATGGCGATGGCGGGACGAGTTTCGCATACTTAGGTAGGTACATACATACATACATATGTATATACAGTACATGTGAGGCGTCGAATGCTCATGCATGTCACTCAATTATGGATGCTCTGCAGCACGTCGACAGCCTCGGCCTCGATGGCACCGCATGTGAAGATCTGATCTGTATGGATGGCTTTGACCTTTTCATCGTCCACACGGGCGTGCCTTGTGCTTTTCGAGGGACGTACCGCCGCTTTGCAGGGTGGAGTGGCGAAAAGTCGAATGGAATGGGTTCCGTTGCTTCGTTGCCTCGTTGCTTCGTTGCCTCGTTGCTTCGTTGCCTCGTTGCTTCGTTGCCTCGTTGCTTCGTTGCCTCGTTGCTTCGTTGCTTCTCCCTCTGAGCAGTGAGAGCTGACCAGACGACTCGAAATCTGGCCGATTCGCGGCTGTGGCAGACAGCTTCATGGCCTGCCTGTATGGTAACAGACCCCTTCCGTGTCGCCCCCTCTTTTCTGGAGAAACTAGCCAATGAATGGCTTGCCAGCGGCACAGACCTGCAAGCTGGCGCAAAACGTTCCATGTTCTACCAAGTACTTAGTAGGTAGGTACTCGAAGCTGCTCCTGCCCATGATCCCGCGCAAACTTGCTTGACGGAAACAGCAAGGCTGGAGCGTACATGTTGTAACATGACCACCTCGATAACGCCCGCAGTCACATCCAATTAGTAGAGCACAGTTACCCTCCGCCGCAACATGTGGCTAGATCGCCTGGCTGGTGGCCCGTCCAGTGCATCTGCTCAATCGACGTCGCAGCCTGGGAGCAGGTCATACTCGCCGCTCCCTCGCAGGACAGCCGGCACTCTGAGCCCTTACGTGACTTCGCAACGGTCTGGCCTTTCTCCGAGAAACTCGTCGCCATCGCTCGACTCCAACGATTCCTCATACTCTCTGCTCTCGCACTCCCGTCGAACAAACGGATCCGCGCTACGGCAATCCTCTACAATACCCAGCGTGAACGATGCCCTGGAAACCCTTGGTAGGGTCTTGGCGTCCTCAAAAGAAGCCTGCGTTGATGACCAAGAGAGTTGGAAAGCCCAGTCTGGCTCCATCACCGAGGCTGACCTTGAGCTCGAGGTCGACTTTGGCGGATTGTCGTTGAAGGAACTGGCATTGTCTCAGGCGCCGGACGATATCGACGCAGCACCACGGCAGGGACGGAATGTGGAAGATTGTATGTTCACGCCTTCGACCTCTTGCCATTATTGAGCCACGCGGATGTACATCTCTAATACCACGCACCCAGATCAAAAAGAGCGAACCACCTTCGAAACTCTTCATCGCTCCATTACTGCTTGCGACGATGTGCTCAACTCTGTCGAGATAAATTTGGCCAATTTTCGAAACGATCTCGCTGCCGTCTCAGCCGATATAGAATCCTTACAACAACGCTCCGCAGCATTAAACCGACGGCTACAGAATCGCAAAGATGTCGAGAAAGCGTTGGGACCGCTCGTGGAAGAGCTGAGCCTGTCTCCTGAAGTCATCTCCAAAATCTCCACTGGCCAGCTAGACGAGTCCTGGGTCAAGATACTTTGCGAACTCGATCGGAGGACTACAGCATACGAGAAGAAAATCGCCTCGGCATCTCAGATCAACAGAGCGTCCGAAGAGCTTGGGCCTCTGTTAAAAAAGCTTACACTCAAGGTGCGCATGCCGTAGCTTCCTGTTTTCAAGATGCAACTCAACATCTGTCCACAGAATCGACACTAATTTCTCGGGCAGGCCGTTGAACGTATTCGAGATTTCCTCGTGGCTCAGATAAAAGCACTCCGATCACCACATATAAACGCTCAAATCATACAACAGCAAAACTTTCTCCGGTTCAGAGACCTATATACCTTTCTTCACAAACATCATGCGGCGCTGGCCGAAGAAATATCGCGCGCTTACATGAATACGATGCGCTGGTACTACCAGACGCAGTTCACCAGATACCAACAAGCGCTGGCCAGCATCAAGACTCATGTCCTCGATAAGACGGACACGCTGGGCCACGAAGATACCACACGCATGGCAACCGTCTTATCCAGCATGCGGACGGCTGGCCCTCCTCATGACGCTTTCAATTTGGGGCGGAGAATAGACTTGCTCAAAACAAGTAACCAGACAGCGCTATCGTCGTACCTCGCCGAGGAGGACCAGACCACACACTACCTGGAGATTCAGTTCTACAACTTCAACTTGGCTCTCATAGATAACGCAACAGCAGAGTATACATTCCTGGCAAACTTCTTTTCCCCGGCTTTGTCGTACCCGCAAATCTCCAAAACTTTCCACTACATTTTTGAGTCTACGTTTGAGATGGGTCAGACACTTTCCAAAACACTCATGTCCGAAACATACGATGCATTGGGTATTTTATTATGTATTCGGGTGAATCAAAATTTCGCTTTCGAACTCCAGCGGCGCAAAGTGCCTGCCGTGGACAATTACATCAATGGCACCAACATGTTCCTGTGGCCAAGGTTACAAGTCGTCATGGATCGACACTGCGAATCCGTCCGCCAATTAGTGGCCAACTTGCCCGGCAAATCTAGTCGTTCCACCAGCGACGCTGCCAAAATGACCGCCGCTCCTCATGTGGTCACGCAGCGCTTCGGTCAGCTGCTTCATGGGTTTCTAGCCCTGAGTGCGGAGGCTGGAGATGACGAACCAGTCGCAGCGAGCCTTCATCGTTTGCGCGCAGAAGTCGAGGCATTTCTGAATAAACAGAGCTTGTCGTATGGAGAGGATACGCGGAAACGCGACCGGTTTCTGTACAATAATTATTCCCTAATCCTCACCATAATTGGGGATGCGACGGGCAAATTTGCCGTGGAACAGCGGAAGTACTTTGAGAAACTGAAAGCCGCACACCTGGAGGATGCGTGATTGTACTTTGCCGAATGAAACTGGAGGTACACTTTTCCATCAGGACTTCCCGTCTCACTCGTACGAAATCATAGAACAAAAATCGCAAATAACGAGCCTCATGATACAATGTTCTTTTCTCCCCCCCCCCCCCCCCGGCTGAACGCCCAGGGTTCAGATGAAAACTCGGTATCAACGTGCCTCTGCCCATGTGCGAAACACTGTGGAACCGCTCAAGAAATATCAGTATATCATGAGTGACTTGGCATATGGACAATGGGTCTTGTTGCGTCTCATGAAGGGTGCTCCATGTCCAAAGGCAACCCATTCGCTCTACCGTTTTAACTTGTCCACTGAACTACTATTTGCCGGTTTTCATTGATTGAGTAAGAGAACAACAACAAAAAAAACATTTATTATTATTATTTTTTTTTTTGCCAATGTCGAGAGCAGATACTCGCGAGGAACAAGGAACAAGGAACGATAAGAGATTTCCAACCAGAAGACTCCAAATCGCAATGCACGAATGAGAACTTTTGTCTACACTGAATCGAGGACTGCTCGCTTTACCGCAAAAAAGACGCGAGGTAGCGGATCGCGGACGGGTTTCGCCGCAGATAAAAGGCCAGCACTGCGACCGCGGCAGCAGCGCCCAGGATCCTGATGGGTCGGCGGTATCTCCAGATGGTCCCTAGCATTTTTTCCCGCATTTCCGCCCATTGAAGTTGTTTGGCCTGTTGTTGGAAATACTCGCGACCGTCTTCTAGGGACTGCTTGGCGCACGTGTCGCTGTCTCTCGCCGTCTTCAAAGAGCTATATTTGGATATATGCCGCCAGTACGGCAGGGAGTGTGGTGGGTAGCTGTCGAGCAGATGCACTGCGTCGGTGATGAGGGCATCGAGGTCCATGCTGGACGGCACCCTCGACAGCACGACTTGCAACATGTCCGGTTCCTTGATGTCTAGCACCTCGTCCCTGCGGTTGATGACGATCTGTGCGAAGACATATATCGGGAAGACGGGCTCTCTGGCTAGAATGACATCGAAGAGGCGTGCAATGTCACGGTAGGCCTGTATGTTGTGCGCGTACATGGTGAGTGTACCCGCCAGTGCGAAAAATGGTTCTATGGTTGCCATGTGCTGTCGAAGCTTGGGGTCGGCTTTCGCCAAAAGGTCGGGGAGCAATCTCAGCTGTGCAGTCGTGGGTTTCAGGCTGGGGAGCATGAAATCTCGTATGCGGAGGACGGATAGTCGCGCAACCACGCCGGCTCGCCAAGGCGGCTGCAAGACCAGGAGGAATACCTGGCATATGTCGTGATAGCCTTGGAAGTAGCAGAGATAGGGATGTCGGCGGAGTACTTGGACAATGAGTGATAATAGCTCTGATTTACACTTGCTCATGTCTGCCTCGGATTTGTCTGCGTCGAGTTTTGAATGTGACCACGAAGTCAGTTGCAAAGCAAAGCACACGTGGTATGGTAGAGCACACAAGACAGGAATGCGACGAGGCCAATATATGCTGTTTTGACGTTGAGTTCTGGGGTCACGATCAGATTCAAATACGTACCTCTTGGATAGTACACAAACGATCTATCCACATCAAGCTGCACCTGTTCTTCGTCACGATGCCGGGGAAGTTTTTCCCAAGCACACTCGCCGTCTGTGTCGCCACCGTCGGAGCCTGCGTTACACTCATGCGGCTCGGACGAAAGACCCATGAGAACAGGCCCTGTGAGTTGAGGAGAATGGGCTGTTAGCGTTGTCATGCAGGGAAAATGATGGGTAAGTTCACGATTCGCGAGGCTGGGGTATTTGCCAGAGGATAGACCAAGGGCACATGGATGCGTACAGGCGAGCCTACGTAGTTCGTCACTGAGGAACCCGTCTGTTGTTTCCGCAAGATCTCTCAGTTTCGTCGCGTCCCTCCACTTGCACGCTTCTCGAATGGCGTCCGACTTCTTCTCATAGAGAACGTCATCACTCCTTTGACCGCACGTCACGACCGTCGTCTCGAGATTGTCTTCATCGCTGCTAGGTGACCCTGCCCGTGCTCCAACGGGTCTATCTTGCGGTTCCATCAGATTTGGAGGCGCAAGATAGTTCCGATGCTCTTCTTCCTCCGTGTAGGTTACCGCCGGGGCCAGGTGGGTAGTCGGAGAATACTCGCAGATGCAGATGTATCCCCTTGGTGCCTACAATATAGTTTCCCTTTTCTTTCTTTCTTTCTTTCTTTTTTCTTGGCAAAAAAAGCAGCATTGAAAAAGGTTACCGGGGCAAGAGGTAGCAACCTACTTAGGTAGCGGATCAGGTGACGAAGCTGTGATGTCGCCGGGGAAAGATGTGGCAGCTACGCGCCACAACGTGGCGGGCAAATGTGCTGTCCAGCCCGCACATGTAGGACCTGCCAATTTCCAGCGTAGGTTCGTTCCTTCCTTCACCTTGACTTCAGGAAAGCGCCATTATCTGCAGCGGGAAATGAAAATTCACCGCGCGCTTTGTATGATTGTCACGATGCGTTTGAAGTAGAGCTCTATATTGTATGTACTTCGTAACATCCATCGAGTTCGATTCCAGTCGGAAATCCAATGCACGTCGTCGTGTGGAATTCTCCAATCATGGACCATGGCCGACCAGACGGCTTGCAACACTTGCGAGTGAGGTCGCAGCACTTGGAACTGTCACATGACTTCCACAGGGCCGCTGCTGTGACAGCAAGAGCGACCGGCCGTCTGCACGTCGTCTTCCACTCCATCCTTCTTCGCCCCCGGCTCCCATTGCCAATTCTCAAGGCAGGCTGTCATGGTTGCAACAACATGGCCTTCCAAACCAGCATTCTCCGGAACGGCGAATGGGTGACGGAGACAGTCAACCTCCAGGCCGCCCTCAAAGCATCCGTGGCCCCGAAAGCCGCTACGAGACCCCACCTCGATCCCCCGAGCTGTGGCATACTGTCTCGAACTATAGTAGAGAGTCCTGTTGTTCATTGGATTCTTCCCGCCCGATTGAGATCAGAGGCTCATAACGATATCGCGTTTGTTGGAGTACGTCGTTTGCGTTTGTTTATTGCCACGATTTCCTCTTCTTCCTTTGGCTTTTTTCCCCGGGGGGGCCGTGTCCCTTTGTTATCACTACGCATGAAGTGTTGGGTACGACGCGATTTCAGTAGCCTGTCGACCGGTGTGGACTGTGAGAAAGGCAACACTCAAAAAAATTCACGCAATGGGATTTAAATAAGCAAAACCTGAACTCTTGAATGCTCTTTTGGACAACTTTGCAAACTTTGTGTGACGGACGGGCCTGACTCCTGCAGTGGCCGCCATCGAAAGCTGAAGGAATTACAAGTCCTGAGACCATGACCTGTTCGTTAACCAGCACTATAGGATCATTTTGTCCAGATAAGTGAGCTTCGGCGTGATGGTCAGCTTCATGAAGTGGCACGAAAAAGTGATTTCGGCTGCCGAATAAGAGGCGCTGTGGTGCTTGGACATCCTCTTCAACATGACCTGGACGACGATGACCAGGCCGATATCATCAAATCGGAAGACGAAGACACGTTAATGCAGGAGCTGCCGGGAACAGGTGACGCTGTCCCAGACCGAGCTCTTCCACCCCAACTATTAGTGTTGATGCTGGAAAGTGGTGACTCGGTTTACATCTGCCTTGGTCGGCCACCAAATGCGGCTGTAGATTTCGTCTTCGGCAAGCATGAAAGTCCCAAGAATATGGCCTATTTGGGTCATCTTCTTTCCATCGACTCGTCATCCCGCTACATGGCTGCCGCCTCACCGGACGGAATTCTGGTCATATACGAGTTTCGGTCAATGCATGAGATCAAAGAAAGATATCGAGATTATGGGTCGATCGACCCTGTCAAATCGACTCGAATTCGCGTATTGAATGGGATCATTCAGAAACTTGAATTTCTTTACCCGCGACCCGAGGACGACTATCACATCATTCTCCTCCTAATTGTCACAAAAAAGGAACGGAGCTCTCCTGAACCGGTCTCTCGTATGGTCATATACGAATGGGAGGTCGGCGACAACCTCAGGGAGGTCTTTGCGGAAGAGAAAATCGGTAACAGGTTGCCCAAAGAACACCGCATGCCGTCTCTTCTCATTCCCCTGCGATTCAACACTGCATTTATTGCCGTTTCGCAACCCGATATTGGCATAGTGAAGGACTGCCTTTCCGGCGCTGCCGTGTTCGAAGTATTACAAACAAATACGCCAAGAACAACACGCCTGCATCATGGCTTAGAGAGGCCCTTGTGGACAGCATGGTCTAGGCCATTCCGTCGTAAAGAGTACTTTGAAAAGACGGATATCATATACCTGGCTCGAGAGGATGGAGCCATAATTCACGTCGAGATCGATGCTCCGGAGTTGGTACCTTCCGTGACCAACGTGGGCTGCCTCGATACCAACATTAACACGGCTTTCTCCACGGCATATGACATTTTTACTGACGTTCTGGTCATTGGCGGCGACTCTGGGCCGGGCGGCATTTGGAAGGTACACTTCACTTCTTCCCGAGATGCCTATGAGTTCTCTCGGCAACTTTTAACGTGTGGTGAAACTTTGTGCTGATTCAATTAAATTCCCAAGCTGGCACCAAGGACTGATCTTGAGCGCGTTAGTGAGCTGCCGAACTGGTCGCCCGTCGTCGACGTGGCGACGTCCGCAAGGAATTCGTTGCCAGAGCCGAATATATTGTACTCGAAACCTGACATGCTTTTCAGTGCTTCCGGACGCGGTTTTAAGGGCAATGTGACCCAGTGGCGATGGGGGATCCAAGGACGAATTGGACTGGAGATTGATCCGGGCGAACCAACAAGGCGCGCGTGGGGATTCTCTATGGGTAGCGGTCCGGGCGTCCATGGCCTGTATGGTTTATTGGCCCTGCCTAATGCGTCCATCGTCCTTCGTTTCTCCAAAGATTTCGCGCAGGTTGACTCCTTGGAAGCTGAGAGTACTGCGTTCGACCTAGCTTCTCGAACGTTGGACGCATACCAGACCGACTCTGGAGTTATAATTCAGGTGACGGAGAGTTCCATCTCCCTCATTTCGGCCTCGCATAGTTCTCGGCGACCTCTTGGGGACATTCTTCCCATGGGAGATCAAACAGCGGAAAATGCCTTTTGCGGAAACGACGTTGTGGCCCTCACCACCACGAGCAGCAGATCACCGTCTCAGATTCACACCATTGCAATCAATGGTTTGCAAACGAGTCTTATTCGAAGCTGGGACATTCCTGGAGAGGTGACGTGTGGGTCGATATTCGAGTTTGCTGGAAACAAACTTGTGATTGCTGCCTCCGCTGTGGACGGCATCTCGTGGATATCTGTATTCTCAGTGGATGGCAAAGTCATTGTCACTCAGGTTTTGGACAGGAAGACAAGTAATTATTACCATCTCTTGATGCCTGAATCCCGCATGGGGATTCCTTCGCTGACATGTTTGTGGCTTTTGCAGATGTCCAGTCGACCCGTGAGACAGCAGCCGATGTCTACGCCTTTGAACCATTGACGAGTATTTGTGCAATTTATGCAGGTGTCGATTCTACCACTTTTGTTGCCGGAACTCGATGCGGGTACCTGCTTACAATAAGACTATGTGATCAAGAATTGCAGCCCATCAGTTGGATCAGCGAAGTAATGGGCGTTGCACCAGTCGATGTCTTCCCCGTACGTGGCTCGTTTTATGGCGGTACGGCCGCTCTAGCATGCGCGGACAACGATTTAATCATGATGACACAATTCTCGGAAACAAGTCTCAGGTTCCAAACAAAGAATTACATATGGTTGACAGATTCCAATGACTCGTCTATGCCTTCACCTCGAGTCCACTCGGCTTTCAGCCTTGGCCTCAGCCTGTCAGGAGGCTACGCAGGACATACCTCAATCATGGTGCTTGCAGGCTCAAGGATTTTGTTTGCAGACGTATGGCCGCATTACGCTCTGGTGCCTAGAAGTCTTCCCCTCAACGGAACACCGACTCGAATCATATTTTCTCATGCGTGGAATTGCCTGGTGGTGGCAATGTTGAAAGGCGACAAACCCGCACTTGAATTCATTGACCCGGGCACCGGCAAGCACATGGCAGCTGCGTCCGACAAGGACAAGAACAGTTTAGACTTCATATCCGGCCTCGGACACAGCGGAGACAGAATATATGGTCTCAGTGAATGGCTTTATGTGAAGGATGGCAAGACCTTTGCGTTTCTTCTCGTGGGCACCAAGGACGGTAGGCTTCTCATCATTTCCGTGAACAAGTCCGAGTCTCGATGCGGAGATTCCGATGTCGGGCAACTCCAGTATTGGACGAGATACAAGAAGCTTTTTGGAAAGCCAATATACTCGGTCGTGGGAGATGAGGACGGCATAATTTTTTGCGTGGATAAGACGATTCATTGGGACGTGTTGGATTTGACGGAAAAGAAACTGAAGCAGATGAAAAAATATGAATTGGATTCGCCGGCCACGTCACTGCGAGTGTCCAACAACAAGATCTTCGCATTGACCACTTTGCACTCTCTCGAAGTTATTGATCACAGGACGGGCATGGGCGACGACATGGTGCTAAGCCACACGGACAGCATCGCACGCACAACCGTTCACATGGTTGATATTGGCACCAATACTGGGTTTCCGAGCGACAGCCGATGGCCCGTGACGATGCTCTCGGACACGGGTGGCGGAATCGCAGGGGTCTGGGTTCCCTGGGGTCATCCGAACAAGGAGTTTGAAGTCATATTTAAGAGTGTGCTGCCGACTTCGGTGCGGCGGTTCGCATATGCCAACGGTCGAGCCCCTTGGCTTAGATGTGAAGAACAAACCCGGTACGGAGTTATAGCGAGTACGGAGGGGGGCGCAGATGTGCTTGGAGTATCTCTTGATGGATCACTCAGGCACTTCACCCTGATTGATGTAGAATTATGGCGACTTCTGAGCTTGATTCAGAACCTGGCGCAACGAAGCCGTCATGTCAACTCTTGCAGGACGAGCTTATCGGATTCCGAGAGCACGGGTTCGGATGATGGACTCGACATGGAGCCTCGGCCGCACCCGGAGCTGATGCATATCGATGGCGACCTGCTCGGTCGGTGCCTGAAGCATCGACTGCTGGAGAAGTTGGTAGGCAACGGGGACGGATTCGAACTCTTCCGCGAGTATCTCGACGGACTCGAAGGAGGTCGATGGACGGAGAATTTCGGAGACGGCATGGGACAGTCAGAAGAAGAGCGTCAGGGTGCATATTTTGGGCTGGGATACGACGTGCTAGCGCATCTGCTGACACCAGTCCTGTAGCGTCTGCCTTGCGATGGCAGATGCATACATGTATGTGTGTATGGGCGGAGCGAATATGCGCAAGGGCACATGGTCATTGTTGGCGATGCGGCGGGTTCATTGCCCCTGGAGCAGAGCAGGGCAGGGCAGGGCAGAGCAGAGCAGAGCAGAGCAGAGCAGGCCTGGCCAGGCGAGGCCAGACGTGGCTTGATTGCCGCGTTTGCCACGCCATCCATTCGACGTGCCCGTCCATGGGAGAGGGAATAGGAATTCTGCCCCGCGCTAGAGTGTCTTGGAGGTGTCGAGGTGTCGAGGGAGGGAGGACTCGAGGAGCTTGGCACTTTCATTTTCACATGTAGAGCTTTTTCCAACAAGCAAGTAATGCATCTTGGCACCGTCTTCTTCTTCTCGTTAAATTTCCTGCTGCACCTTTTCCCGGTGTTTTCGATGTATCTGGGATCCCGTCTTTTTTTTTGCCTTTCCGCATGCGCTTCTCCAAACTCGAAAGCCCTAGGAGGGGCCGGCCCCTCGGCACGAGCGGTGGCGTACTGCTGGCGCACCACGGTGTCTGGTCTGGTCTGGTCTGGTCTGGCTCGTACCGTAACTTTGCAAGTCCAGGTAATCCCGAACATTTTGCCATACAATGTTGGTGTAAAAAAGTTTCGGATTTACCTGCGACCCACTGTACCACAATTATTCACGACCGGTAGCGCCTTCCCCCCACCATTTTTTGGAAATAGTGAGACATCAGATAGCTTTCAGCATTGAAGCACTCTACAACACCACCACCGCCGCCGCCGCTTGCAAGCCGACGCCTCCACTCCCAGACAACCGCTCCGTCGTCACTCGGACCTAGGCAGGCAGGTCACTGACACAAAAAAAAAAAAAAAAAAAGAAGAAGAAGG
>SRPY01000367.1:0-31141 GCA_018360145.1 Claviceps africana | reverse complement strand
ATAAGTAGTTTATTATTTAAATATATTTAGTTTATTTTTAATTATATAGAAGAAATAATTAAATTAAAAAAGATATATACTTAATTTTAAGGTATATACTTTAATATAAAAGTTATAATATCTTTAATATTTAAATTATTACTATTTATTAAAGAATTGTTTTTATTTTATATAAAATTATTATAAATAAATAGAAAATCTAAAAAGGTATTATTATTTATACTATTTAGTATATTATTTAAAAATAAAGTTAATACTATTAAAAGGTATAATAAAAGAGGTTATTAAAACTAATTTACTTAGCTTTATATTAAATTAATTTTAAATTAATTTTAAATAAAATTAAAATAAAATTAGCTATAAATATTTAATATATAGACTAAAAAAAAAACACTTTTAGTGTATATAGGCCTTAGGAAATAGATATAGGCCTTAAAAAATACTATAGCTAATTAAATTATAATGCATAGCTCCACCGGTTTCTTAGGTTAATTGAGGTACGACACCCCGACCCAGCTGAGCTACTCGCAAAAACCCCAGCTGAGCTGTAGACTCGGCATGTGACAACCGCAGTCCATGAATGACTCCAGAGTCCATTCCATCAAATGGCATGCAACATGGTTTTGGTGGCCCCGTCCCCGTGTCCTGCTCGCCGGGGCCTGTGCCTGTGCCCGTGCCTGTGCATATTTCCATGTGGTCTGCTGCTGCCATGTCCAGCCGATCCTTGCTCGACACCCTCATGAGGAGGACAGCGACGTGATGGCGGCCCCCAAGGAGTCGGAATGTCATTTTGGCCTTCCCGTGGTCATCCATGCTCCCATCCTCGTGGCTGTCTACGCTCCCTGGCCGAACTCCTGTCCCTCACACGGCTTTTTGTAACCCCCACTCTTGTGTAAGCTTGAACGGGAAACCCTAGATCGGCTGTCCATCTGGACGAGGCATCCAGTTTCCCGGCATCCCAGTCCATTGCAGTATGCCGAGACGCAGTATATTTTGCTTCGTTCCATCATGAACAGGACATTCATTCGAACGTGTCTGTCGCCGTGGTGGAAAGGCCGTGCCGTGTACAGCAATGCATCTGGGCAATTTCGCCAGTGGCCGCGAGCACAAATCCACAGATTGCAACTGAGATGGGGATAGGTTGCTGATGCGAGCCAGCTGTGCGTAACACTTTCATGTATGTAGACTTTCGTCGAAGATGCCGCAAGTCAGTCGATGCTTAAAAAAAATATCTGATCGATCCTGGCCCCAGAAGCCCAGCATGATCGAGCGCACGCCGCTTGAAACCGGTACGTTGGCTGAGGCATTTTCGTTATCATCGTCGTTGTTGATCAACACGTCATGGAAGATTCGAACCGGCTTCAGCCCATGTCCGCCACCACCTGAAGCAACGAGACGGCCAGGTCGAGGTTGCATCTGGTTCGCCTCGTCAGATGCAGTTGTCTGTCAGATATCGACTTTCTCACGACAAATCTAGCTAATCTGCCCCAACGACATCTGCGTGTATTGAGGGGCGAGAGGCTTTTTTATTAGCGCTTCTTTCCTTTTCCGCGATGCGTTCGATATTGCTGCCCAAACCGCCGTCCATACAGAACAAGAGTGAGTGCACAACAAGCCCCTGCATATTCCGAGCGCAGCGGAGATATGGACTAGTGCTTTCAAACGTACGTCGTCGTCAACGCGAGGCGAATGCGACCATCGTCCACCCGCCGGTCGTGATCGCAATGGACGCCACGGCCGCATTGAATGTACGGAATGTCTCTCTTCCACCCGCAGGGACCTGACAAGTACGTACAGAAATGCACATGGAACGGCGCTGCAAAGTTCATTTTCGTGTAGCTATATGTCCTGCTTCCCGTAGCGTTTCGCCCCATTGATAGTGTCCCGTGCCCAACTGGGATGTCGCGACCACATGATGAGATGCGTTTTTTTACATTTGCTTTGCAGAAAATGTCGAAGCGTGCCGTGGGGGTCTTTCGACTGCACGTTGACTCGTTTCCACCACGTTGACCATTGGGAGAACGTTGAGACTCGAGACAACCAGAGTGACCAGACATGTCAGATGCAGGTCGGTCGAAAATGTCAGGCGTGCGTGGGGGCCGTTCGGATGCGGTCGACAGCCGGCATACATACATACTTCATATAGCTTTATGTATGTACATATTATGTATTTGGTCTGTTCTTGGCCGCCGACGAAACTATTTGCTTGCCACTTGACACCTGGCACGGAGCCCAAACGGAGTTTTCCGTCGCCGTCGCCGTCGCCGTCGCCATCGCCATCGCCAACATAGCTCCCGTACACGTGCTACAGCGACTGACTCGTCGCGTTGGCATTGGAGCGGGGAAGATGGCAGCTGGGCATCCGTCATGAGGTGATGGCACCCTGACTTGTGTGTCCGGATATCACCAGCCCAAGCTCGCGGAGTCCGGGATGCAAGTTTCCCTGACATCAGAATTCTCCCCTTCCCTGGTTGCGCTGCTCTAATACCCCTTGCACCCGGCTTGCACAATGTTGTATGTACATACAGTGGGCCGCGGAAGGTTTTTGCCCAAGCTGAGGTATCGCGATAATTTTATCCGGTTTTGCCAGTTAATACGTTTTATATATAAATGTAAAGGAATTTTTAAAACTTAAATAAATATAATACTTTATGAGGTTAAAGCTATTATTTTCTATATTTCTTATTCTAATTTAATAAAGGGTTTTTGAATTAACTAGATTTCCGATCGCGGTACCTTAGCTTAGGCAAAAACCTTTCGCGAGACACTGTATGTATATACAGTACACCCCTTGAATGATTTTACACATTTATATAACAGGGGGAATTAAGCTAATTAAGCGTCTCTTTAAAAATTGCAATAATATAAGCCTTAGTTTAAAAAGAATATTAAGTTAAGTTAGTATAAAAGAATGTATTTATAGGCCTTAATTAATACCTTAGAAATTCTTTATATACTACCTTAACTGCTATATAAACTAGTAAAAAATATAATATTAAACTACCTATTAAAATATATATTATAAAATATAATATTTATATATAAATCTCTATATAATTATTACTTTTATAATTATATTTTTTATTTTTTTAGTTTTTTATATATATTATATATATAGACCCCCCTGCACTTGTCGGCACTAATAAGAGGGGACTCGCCAGCTGGAAAATATGGAGAACTGTGGGGCTTGTATCTGTGTAAAATCATTCAAGGGGTGCATTGTACATGTGTCCTGTCGATCCTGTGGCCAGCCATCCATGCCTGGGGAGGTAGAGCATGGGGCCGCAAGCCGAGGTGCCACTCTCAGTGAAATACTGCTGTTGGCTGAGCAATAGAATCGAAGGCATCGCGCCATGCTTGGCTGAGAAAGTCGAAACCGAGTGCTCCGGGCTGAGCGTCTGCAGAGATGCATTTCGATAGCGAACGGCTGATGGCTGCGTCAGTTTCAAGATACCAGACATCAATCAGTATCTCAGCTCCCATTCCCAGTTTACTTAGGTATCACTAGTGGCGACGGCTTGTAACTGGGGTGAATCAACCTCGACCTGCACCTGCACTGGCAGCTGCACCTGCCTGCGGAGTCCGAGGTATGTTGCCTCTGCTCCTTCCTGCATAAGCACAAAGAAGCAACATTGAGCAATAGCAACCAGACCAGGCTGAGGGATAGATTGGACTCCACCAGATAGCGTTCAGCCTGGCATTATTAGCGCATGTCGTGCCTGCATGAAGAACGGCTACCATGCATCGAACGTCTCAATTTTTTTCATCTTGGTAAGTCACTGTGAAGAGTCTTCCTCTCTATCCCTGCACCACGCATGTTACTGGCAGGAGTTCCATGAGTCTTGTAAGGTTCTGGTCACAAGTTGCGTGCCGATGGAAGTGGAATCCTCACCCTCCCTGGTTTCTGTTTGAGGCTTGCAACATTTCCCACAATTTCGGTGTGCGTGTCAGCTGATGGCCTTCCAGCTAAATTTCTCTCCGATCCATGCTCAACCTGGCGTCCAGTACTGCGTCGACACTTCGCCATGCATGCTGCAGAATCCCTTCCTCAAGCGGAAGATCCTTGCAAGATGCTCCGTCTTCACATGGAGGGTTTTCTGTGAGCAAGAAGTAAAAAAAGGAAGGAAGGAAGGAAAGAAGGAAGAAAGAAAGAAGAAAGGAAAAGATAAGAAAATGCAGCCCGGGTCCGATCAGTCAGAGCCTTGGAAAAACGGGACCAACCAATTCTATGAGCAGCAGCGGCCTAGCTCGACGGTCCTAGCCAACCCGTGCCTTGCAGCAATTCTACCATGAATTCATCCTGGCCCGATGAGTTTGTGTGGCAGTCGAGTGCACCTGCAACGTCGGCTTTCGATATCTGTGCTCACTGTTGTGCTTTGTGAAAACGGCATGCTCCTCTGAAATTGCGGCCGGTCCGCACACAAGTTCATTGAATTGAATGATGCAGGTTGGCACGCTCAACAAAGGACGGTTCGGACTCTGGGCATGTTGGCAAGTCTGCATCGAATCAAAGCTCAGCCTGTCGGTCGGTTCACCCCCCTGGACGGTTATTCAGGTTGGCGTCCTGTCCTCTGTAGCAGGCTGAACCAAGAAACCTCGCCTCGACTACCACACTTCTTCTGCGCTCTATTCCGCTGGTACTGGCCCAGCATTCATACGCCTATATACAATGCTATCTGCGTTCACCCGGCAGGGAAATTCGCTTTAAATTGATGGCAGCCACTCATGAAGCTCCGGGGAGCTGTACCGGACCCCGCTAGCCCGGCACAAGATGCACTTCCCGAGGGTTGCCGTCCGCGTTGACAATGAACGATTGGATTTTGTCGTACGAATAACATGATCCGCTCCCGCAGAGGACAGGACAGGGATAAGTCGCCTTGCGGATCAAGGTGCGCCATCCGGAACAAGGACCTGCTTTTTAGCCAGACTAATCACGAAGCGCTACAGGACCAAGCGGTGAGCACGTTCGACTCCGCGTTTAACTCCAGCACCAACAGGCATTAGCCTCCGGACGACACGGCGGCAATAAGCCAGTGCTACTGCGCTCAAGAAGTCCTCTGTTGACGCGACCCTGCTGGCTTGAATATAAAGACGACATTGATGTATCCATGGTTTCGGGTTGCCAAACAACACGATGCTGGTTTGAGAAGCTGCATGACATGCATACTACCGCATAGGGATTAGGATGAATGCACGACGTTTCTCGGAAAATGACGTCAAACAGCAGGGTTCATGTGTCGTCGATACCTACACACATACAACACTATCGTATTCCGTGTTTCGAAGCGTTGCATTTTGCCAGGAGAGATTTTCAGCGGCAAGAAAAGAAAGTCATTTCCCGCCTCGCAGCCCCCACTCATTGGGAGACTGACTGGAGGCTCTCCATTGCGTGCACCATTCGCTAAACACAACCAAATGTCTAACAACCAGCACATCCAGCTTCTCCCGTGGCACTGCGCCATTACTCGTTCCAAAATCCAAATACGTCACGAGAGCTGGCTGTAAACCGAATTTTATTACCGTCGATCAGAACCCTCCTCCTTGTCCCAATCAACCAACCAACCAACCGCTTGGGTGTCCATTGCCGATTGCACTCATTAATGCTTACGGTGGGGTCGGCAGCAATTCCGGGACCGTCCCGCAACGACCCGTAGCATTGGACCAGACTCGGGCAGCATGCCCAGGGATCATCCAGAAACCGGTACTCCAGGGATCATCCAGGGTCTACCCGAGTTGCCGACGATGTGGCATGAGAGCTGCCTCTAATCCAGCCTTTCTAAATGAACGAAACAAAGAGAGAGGAAAGCAGCAAGGAGGAGAGCAAGGAAGAAAGAATATGAAAGGAAAAGAGAACCTTTCATTCTACTGCCGACGTCCAAAAATTGGTACACGTGTGAATTTAAACTGTCAAACTCATGCAGTCAGGCGGAGACGGCTCCCCAAGACCGCGGCTTCGGTAAGTGGAAGACGAAGGCCTTCTTGAAGGACAGCTACGAAAGCCAAGCCCTTGAACCAGGCTACTCGAAACGAACATGGATGATTGAGAAATGAAGACGCAGAAGGAGGAATCATATTGTTGGTTAATCTGGGGGACAACGAACGAACCGGTATTTTGTCTGAAGGGCTCGCAGTGCACACCAATAAATCCAGTGCCGGGTCGGGGTTCGGAGGTCGGCTCCGAATACGACATGACTTGACTTCTAGAAAAGGCAGGAAGCATGGATGTGAATCAATCATATGGTCATGGTGGTGTATGCCTTTTGCCCTCCTCAATACCCTGACACAACATGGGTCTATACACATACATTTTGTACATGTCACACGCATTGTTGGGTGTGCCCGGTGAAGGCGGTAGTGTGGAACCCTTGGAGATGCTGCTCTTTCAAAGGGGTCATTCCCGCTGATTTACTGAGTGCCATCCGCCAGCCCTTGAGACTTTCCGCTCTACTGAATTTGACGAGGACATGGAAAAGCTCGAGGTTGACAGGAATGCGAAGAATGATTACAATGGGAAAATCGACGTGTGTGTAGTTTTATTCAATCTGTTTCACCATGACCGTCATTGGAGAGCAACAGCAAGACGACCACGTCATCAATGCGTCGGGTCAAGGTTATATTCGCTCGATGGATTCACATATGACTGATGAATCTCCCGAGAGACTGGTTTCCCGGTCGCAGCACTCTAGGTAAAGCAAACTACTCTGCTCCGGTAATGGGAGCGCTTCTCAGGCCTCAGTTCTATCGGGGAGCGATGGTGGCTACTTGGACAATTGTTATCAAAAATAATCGGCTCACTATGCGTCATTGGGTCTGAAGATGACATGGCCATGGTACACGGTGGTCCATCAGCGACTGATGCCATGGAGAGACTTTGCTCTCGACAGGACTGGGATCGGCAAGGTGTCGCACAAAGGGCACGAAACGGCGTTGAGGAACTTTGTGTTGTTGTAATTTTGGCACGCCGGGCCCCGGACGAAAAGATGGAAGGATTGAACAATGAATTGACGACAGTGTCGACGGGACAAGCAAACAACGGTAGAGCTTGTCGACGCCAATTCGCCCGGCGAGTCCCGTTAAGTCTCAGCTCCAAGTCTGGAGAAATCAGACCGACCAGACAATCAATCCATGACTCCATCATGGGTCCACTGCCAGAAATGACCACGCCCCTCGCAGTGCGTGCTGCCCCTCAGTCATTGTTACCACATGGCACACACAGATGTAATCTTGTCTGTCCGCGCCGTTGCCGTCATTTCCTCACCAGTCCACGATGACATCCATTGTATTGCTAACGGCAGATTACGGATACCAATGGCGCAGGCATACGTGGGCCGTTCCCCGATACTTTTTGGGCGCTTCCAAGAGCATCAAATGGTCCGCGAAAACGGCATGCGAAACGGCATGGCTCTCCGCCTTAGCCTGGAGTGGCTTCGTCAGCCGCGGCCTCTGCCAGTTTCATGTGCTGGGTATCACTAAGGGGCAGGGATGGAGAAGGAGGAAGAAAGGGGACGGGGGGGGGGGGGGGGGGGGGGGGGGGGGGGGGGAAAAAAAGGAAGAGAGAGAGAGAGAGAGAGAGAGACGGGGCGAAAACCATCATGGACAACATGGCCGGCCCAGCAAGGGTTTCATCTGGCACCTGGCATTCCCCCGCCCTCCCCGCCCCTACCCTCTGGTGTGGTGGCCCTGGACTGCCTTTTACCATTCGTCGGCCACCCGAAAGCATTAGCAAGGACAGAGCTTGGGACGTTCAGACTTGACAGGGGCCTGCCAGCTCATCTTTCCCTGGCGCGCCACTGTATGTACATATGGCTCGCTAGTTTAGCAGCACGACTTCGAACGCTTCTGACAATCGCCCACGCCCCTCCCCCACGCAGTCCCGAGTTCCCAGTTCCCAGTTCCCAGTTCCCAGTTCCCAATTCCCAGTTCCCAGTCCCTCTCAGCATCCTGTTACAGATTCACAGGCTGTATGGAAAGTGCTCAAGTGCTCGCTCTTGCACGTCTCAACGCATGTCCCTAGTCTGAGATTGGTGACAGGGCACGTGCCGCATCGCCTTATTTGGTGGCGTTGGAACTTGCAACGTGGAGGACTGACGACTGACGACTGACGACTGACGACTGAGTACGGGGGACTGAGAGACGGAGGATGGGAGACCCCTCAGAGGACTGGGGACGGAGCACGGAGGGCGGAGCGCGGAGCCGAGGGGAGACCAAGGGATCAAGGCATTCAAGCCGCCGAGTTTGCTCAGTTAGCACCACCCGTTGCCATCTGGTCCCAACCGGAGCCCAACCTAACGGGTTCCGGAATGGATCTCGTTCGCTTAACATGTCAAGGAGGGTGGGGGCTTGTTCTGTTGCTTCGTGACTCCAATGTACAACAGGAGCCGGCGTGGTGTTCTTATATGTATGTGTATCCACTCCCACCCTCTTGTCACGACCTCTTTCTCTGGGTTTTTCGCCCTCATTGCCCTCGCCTAGATCCCGGATCCCTTGCGCAGAGAGAGGTATATTTTATTTTGGACGTCTCGTCTCGTTCTTCCGCCAGACGACACTGGGGCCCAATTGAGGAGGTTTGGCAAAACTGTCGGGACTTCTACGCCACTTACACCTGCTCCCTCACCCACTTAGACCCGTCGGCCGTGTCTGACCACGGCGATCCCGATCCCGATCCTGATTTTCAATTCCGACGTCGGCTATAATGCCCATAGGAGATCTAATCGCAATCGCACTTTGCCATCTTGCCAGAGACTCGAAAAGCCGCCGTCTATTCGTCTGGCTGTCTTGACTTCCAAATAGAGTGCATTTCGGCTTTGTTATTTACATGAACTCCTCTCGTTCCACTGATCGAGTCGGGCGCCTTGTGCGTCTCCCCAGCAAACGCACGACTCGAAAATTGGCCCAGAAAGACCGATCCAGCTGATTCCCGTCTGGATATCGTCAGTATCCGTTTCCCCCAAAAAGAACAAGACACCAGAACAAACAGCCATCATCATGAGAAAGCACGCAGCCGAGGAGAGTGGACGTGGAGGTGGAGGCCAGGATGGCGCGAGAACACCGCCCTTCCCTGCTCGACAAATGTTTATCTTGGGTAAGAGGCTCGCATCAAAGCCCCGCCTTTGCCATGTTTCTCCCGTTGTCTTGACTTTTAGACCTCGTCCGGGATTTGGGACTGACATTGGCACACAGCATGCTGCCGAATATGCGAGCCCATCGCATTCATGTCAATCTTCCCCTACATTTACTACATGATACAGGATTTCGACATCACGGATGATCCCGGCCGGATTTCCGTCTTTGCCGGCATGGTTACATCCGCCTTCACCCTGGCCGAGTTTGCTACCGGCGTCCTGTGGGGGAGGTTGAGTGACAAGATAGGTCGCAAGCCCGTTCTCTTGTTTGGCCTGCTGGGCACTGGTGTGAGCGTGCTGCTTTTTGGATTTGCCTCGAGCTTGCCCGTGGCTCTGTTCGCCCGGGCCCTTGGGGGACTCTTGAATGGGTATGGATATGGATCATCATCACGTCACGCCGTGAAGACGCATTCTAACGGCAGCGTGGTAGAAATATTGGCGTCTTGCAAACTACAGTAGCAGAGCTAGTGACGGTAAAGGATCAACAAGGTGTGTTCTTCCCAGTAACTCCACCACGTCAGGCAGTACGATCCGGTTTTGCTGACTTGGAGTTGCAGCTCGTGCGTATACAATCATGCCCATGGTCTGGTGTATCGGGTAAATTACCACCAACATGCGCTCTCTCCCAAATTGCTTCCCCCATTCTCTAACAACGTCCCAGATCTATCATCGGTCCCATGATTGGTGGCGCCCTCGCACGACCTTGTATCAGCTATCCCGATTTGTTTCCTCGTGGTACCATCTGGGATCGCTATCCGTATCTTCTTCCCAACTTGATCAGTGCCGCCACCGTCTTCTTCGGGGTCATTGTTGGCCTTTTGTTTCTCGAGGAAACTCATGCATCCAAGAAGAAACAGCGTGACATGGGCCGTGAACTGGGCGAGCACGTCCTGTGCTTTGTACACAACATCCCGATATGCCGCAGCCTGACCCGGCGCAACGTTGAGAAGGAGAGCCTCTTGGCACACAATCGTCCGGCCGGGTACGGGAGCACCCCCGCAGAAGGCATGTGGTCCTCCGACATGTCAGAAAGTGAACAAACGCTGCCGGCATATCAGAGCCGCGAAAACTCACCATCAAGGACCCCCAGAGCCCATCCCACCGTCACGCCGGCGGCGGTCACCAGGCCAGGTGCGGTGAAGAGCGAGCAGGACATGGTCATTTTCACCAAGCCCGTCGTGATGAACATCGTGTCTTACGGCGTCCTGGCGTTCCACACAATGAGCTTTGACCAACTCTTTCCCGTGTTCTTAAGCACGGGAGAGCCCAAGGGTGGCCGACACGTCGAGCTCCCCTTCAAGTTCGTGGACGGGTTCGGACTGGACACGAAAACCATTGGCGCCATCATGTCTGTACAGGGTCTCTATTCACTCTTTTCCAACTTTGCCATCGTTGCTCCCGTAACGCAGCGCGCTGGGTCTTTACGACTCTTCCGTCTGCTTGCCTTCACATACTTTGCCCTATATCTCGTCACACCCTACATCGTCCTGTTCCCACACAATCTCAGGATGCCCGCCATCTACGTCTTAGTTATCTGGAAATGCACGTACGCGACCATGGCGTATCCCAATAATGCCATCCTGCTCGCCAACGCCGCGCCGTCCAAGGAAGTTCTCGGCACCATCAATGGCATCGCTGCCTCGGCCGCAAGCTTGTGCCGTGCTCTGGGGCCTACCATTTCCGGCCTCCTGTACTCTCTGGGTCTCCAGACGGGCTACTCGGTGTTGGCTTGGTGGTTTAATGGGCTCGTTACGGTCGCCGGAGCCTATTTGAGCTCGCAAATCTCCGAGGGCGGGCCTCGGATCAGCGACGCCGAAGAAGTAGACTCGTTGCTCGACGAGACCTTGCTTGTTGACGACGAGCACGGCCGTGCTGTGTGATGGCTGAGCACGATGACCATGGTCCATCCGATTGACTTTTTTTCCGATTCCAGGTCGAAGCAGCTGCCATCGAGGCACCGTCACCCCCCTGCGCTTCCACTTTGTTCTCCTTCCTCCGCTGCCGGCGGTCCGACCAAGTTTCGCCCACGGCACATCGGCGTTGCGCGAGGAGAAGAAGAAGAAAAAAGCATGCAAAAACAGGGCTCAGGCGAGACGACACTGAAAAATTCGATGAAGCAACATGGCTGCCGCCTGCGGGCGATGAGTCGGCAAAACCAGAGGCGAGACGTATCAGAGATTGTCGCGGATTCCCTTCCCACCCTTTCTTTTTGCCTCGACCCTCCGAGTAACTTTCCTGACTTTTATTTTGTCCTCCTCCTCCTTTTTTCCGCTCTTTGGCACGCATAATTCACGGGTATTCTATACAGACCGAAATACCTGGTTTCTCTTTTCATTTCCCTTCCGCTACAGACACGACACCTCTAGAGAGAGCAATGGCAACATTCACTCATAGCGAACGGGGAACATGGCGTTTTTTATCCCCTCCGCCTCACCCGCCCCCCCCCCCCCCCCTTTTTCTTTTTTTTTTTTTTTGCACTTTTCTGTTCGTCTTTTCTTGGTTCCAAACCTTTGGTGTGCTCAATGCGTCTGAGCCGTCCAAGCGCGGAGCCCAGATTTCGATAGACGGCCGGTCATGGCATGGAATAGGGGTTCTGGAAGCAAATTGCCTGTTTTGGGGTGACGACGACATGAAGGGAAGCCGCATACGAAGTTCGTTTACGAAAAAAAATGGGTTTGTTTTTATGTTTTTTTTTTATTTCGTCATGTGTTGTCGCCGGAACGTAACGACAAAATAGCAACAAGCTTTTTATTTTATTTATTTTTATTGTATCGTTGAGGAGAAAAAGTACGCGACATTTGTGTAGCTTACGCGGGCAGACGTGTCCCTACGAATGCACATGCGGCCAGTCCATCCACCGTGGAAGCCCTTCTCCGTCCTCACCGACAAAACGCCTTTGGCACGTAATCAAGCTTAGAGATGACGAGACCGGGGCAGAAGCGAATTTCTGCATCGTGGCTGGAAAGAGTATGGTGCGCTGGTGCCAGATGTCCGTCATGTTGAGCAAGCGAAACAGGAGAGGACAGTCATGCATATGTGCATTGGACGTGGGCTATGTGTATCACTTCTGGTACACGTCAAATCGTTTTCAGGAAGCCAAGATGGGTAGGTCCTGGACTGGGTAGCAAACCGATCAGAACCCTGATTTTGGTGTCGCCCTTTGGCATCTTTCGGGGCGCGCAGCAAGACGAGAGTGCGGCTGCGCATACATGCATACTTTGGGTCTCATGGAGCAGTCAAATTGTATTATGCGGTCTTGGCGGGCAGTGGTACAGGGGAAAGGTGTGTACCGTGGTTGGCAAGCTAGAACAAGAGTTGAAGGCGGAAGCGCGATGCTTTCTGTTCCGTGTCGAGATATGGCGGTCAATGTTAATATGGGTTCGTGCTCGTATTCATGCTCGTGCTCGTGCTCGTGCTCGTGCCCGTGCTTGTGCTTGTGCTTGTGCTTGTGCTCAGAATCAGCTCGACGGCATTGACTGCCGGCCGGAGCAGCTTGAGGTGCGCCGCCGTGTTGATGTCCGTGGCGTACAAGCCAGCGAGGAGAAGGCGGCAGCGATATTGATATTTGTCGACTGCGGTGGCGGCATGCCTTGTTGCGCTTCCGATGCGCGTCCAGAGAAGGAAGGAAGAAGGACGAGGCGGGGTGGATAAAAAAGGAAGGAAAGAACGCAGGAGGGACGAGGCAGAGGGGGGGAAGGAGGGAGGGAAGCCGAGTGGCAGCCCCAGCACTGGTTGAGCAAGAGCCACGACTGACGACTGACGACGGAACGTGACAAGAGGGCCAAAGACTTAATCGTGGGCTTCCTCTCCGTTTTTTCCCCCGTCAGCTCCCGGCTTGTCCTGCCTCACCAGCTATCTGCCGACATTATTACGCTACTCTGTGGTGGTGTCACGGAGCTATCTCCGTCCGTCGGACCATGACTCTGCCTATGGAACTCGGCCTTGACCTTGGGCATCGACTCCAATTCCTCGGGCGGTCTCCCACCGGCGATGAAACCCTGCCGGGTCAAGAGACATCAGACCTGGCCAGAATAAGCAACGACGGGACAGTTTGGTTTCTCCTACACTCGATATCGGTGCGGGTGGCTCGCAGCCGCTCACTGCATAAATGCGGCACCTCAACTGCCGCGCTCCGACTTGACCGTCCGCCGTAACTCCGTCCATCCCGCTGCCCTCTCCTTCTCCTTGTCCTCCTTCGTCTCCTACGATTCATTCATCACCTTCTGGACCTCGCCATCGAGAACACCGGAATCGCCCGCTAACCGCAGCTTGCACGTTTCCCAGGATATTCCGAGAGATCGGCGTCATTTCTAATCTAGTCTAGGATCGGGCCGCATCGTCCTGACCCTCAAAAAAAAAAAAAAAAAAAAAAAAAAAAAAAAAAAAAGCCGCCGCACAGAGGCCCCACCGTCGTTTGGGCAAGGCGGGTACAGCAAGACAGTGATGCCATCGCATGGTTCCTCGTCTCCCGATCACCAGCAGCAAGGGACCAAGAGAAAGCAACCGTCTTCCGATAAAGGCGCATCAGACGGTGACAGCCACCGGAGCCCTAGCCACCAGCTTGCCGGCGATGCTGTCCTCCCGAAAGCCACAGCCGCCGCCGTTGGCAAAGCTGGCCAAAGCAGTAACTTCCGCAATGTGAGCGCCTGTAATCGCTGCAGATTGCGCAAAAACCGCTGTGACCAAAGGCTCCCCAGTTGCGCCAGTTGTGCCAAAGCTGGTGTTGCTTGTGTTGGACATGACCCCATCACAAAAAAGGAAATTCCCCGAAGGTGCGCATCGGTTCCAAGTTCAGCAAAGCATCAGCTTCCCGGGAACCCCCGAATGTACATCCTTTTTTTTTCCCTTATAATGTGAATGTACATTGCGCATTAACCTTGGATACTCCCCTCAGCTACGTCTTCTACTTGGAAACGCGCGTCGAGCAGCTCGAAACGCTGCTGATGAGCAACAGCATTCCGTTCTCGGCAGCCGAAAACCTCGAGCTCTGTTCTCGTCCATCTGTCGAGGCACAACGTACCGTGTCTCACGCGGCCAGCGCCTTCTCTTGCCAGTTGGAGACTGTTACTCGCGCCAATGCGGAGCAGCACCAAGTACTGGAGGAGTCCAAGGTGAAAAAGGCGTCTCAAAGTGCGGTTGTGGCCAACGCCACCCGCCCTCGCAGGACTAGACCATTGGCCTCAGCATCCGGCGTGTCTTTTGCAAGAGTCGTATTCGCGGCAGTGCAGTATTCTATGTCTGAGCAGACGGGCACCAATGAGCGAACCGCGAACTGCAAACCCAGTGCCGGCGCCTCAATAAGAGACTCTTTTTCCGGCCTTCATACGAGTCCCACCATTCAGCCAGCACCCTTTCCAGAGAAGCAAGAGGGAATGCGTCTCGCCATGCTCTATTTCGAGCACGCCAATCCTCAGATACCAATCCTTCACCGGGTCGATTTCATGCAGACGCTCGACAGAGCATACGAAGACGCGGCCCGGGAGCTTACAGCCCAGGAACTGTACATGATGAACATGGTTTTCGCTATAGGATCTGGAGTTATACTTGGAGAGCCGGTCAAGACTTTGGCCTCGATCCATCCTGGACTATCGTTGGATCGTCCAAAGTCAGCGTGTCAACCCGAGGAATACCACGCTAGTGCCATCGTACACTTGGAAGAGTGTCTCGGCACGAGCGGTTGCTACTTGGAAGTGCTACAGGCAGTCTTACTGCTTGCTAGTTTTGCACTTTTACGACCTGTCCCGCCTGGGCTATGGTAGGCCAATATTTTATCCATTGCACGTATACCCCTTGCTTGAATCTTTTGGCTGACCTTAAATTTTTTTCTCTCTCTCTCTCTTTAATTTAAAATTTTGTTTAATTTTATTCTTAATTATTCCAAGGTATATCACTGGAGTGGCTGTTCGATTAGCTGTGGACTTGGGGCTCCATCATGAAGATGGAATAGATGTCGACGCAAATCCTACTGAACCACGTGCGGGTTCCGGAGCGGCTCAAGCTGCCGAGTTGCGGGAGGGTGTTGCCCAAGATCGTGGTCGACGACTATGGATTCGTGACTTGCGACGACGTCTTTGGTGGTGTACCTATTCATTCGATAGACTGGTCAGCACGTGTGTGGGGAGACCGTTTGGCGTCAGCGATGAAATCATTACCACGGAGCTGCCCTCTCTATTGGATGATGAATGCATCACTCGACGCGGATTCGAAGTGCCTCCTGACGGCGGAGATCACCCAAGCTACAAGCATGTTGCGCATCACTACTTCCGCCTGCGGCTTCTGCAGTCCGAGATAGTGCAGGTTCTTCAGTACAACCAGGCCCAGCTTGCGCGTGCAACAAGCAGTGCCCCCTGCAAGGGATACCCCGAGATGCGCCCGCATTTGCCGTCTCCGTTTCTGGTTCAGTTTGACTCATTTCGCTCGTGGCGAGCCGACATGGAAAGAAGACTATTCCAGTGGAAGACGTCAGCACCAACGAAGGAACAGACAGGTGTTTCGTTCGCTATAGAATTCCTGGAACTCAATTATTGGCAAGTCATGATCCTCCTGCATAGACAGAGCCTCAGTGTGCCGGCCATGTTTGAGGGAGAATACAATCTTTCGGATCAAGTGAACAGCCCATCATCAGCCTTTGCAGCAGACCTCGGAGAGGATGAAGATCATGTATATGTCAAAGTGGCCGAGGCGGGCCAAAAAATCCTTCGAATTTACCGACAACTTCATCTGAGCGGACTCGTGAGCTATCCCTATCTATCAACTCACCATCTCTTCATGGCCGGCATCTCGTATCTGTACGCAATCTGGCATTCAGCTCTGGTGAGGAGTCGCTTGGTAGGATTTAACCCGACCACCTTGTTTCTCCTTTTGTTTTCCCTGATTATTCTCTAAATCTAACACAACCCTCAACCTTCAACCCCTAACCCCCAACCCCCCTTTCAAAAGACCATGGACGAGGTAGATTTTACGGTTCTGGCGGCAAAGTCGGTATTTTCGGACATGATAGAAAAGTGCCCACCGGCTGAGACATGCCGAGACGCTTTTGACCGAACCTCCAAGGCGACGATGAAAATGGCCGGCTCAAACGGCGGCTTCGGAGCATCCTGTCAGCAGCCACAGCGACAAACAAGAGGAACGACGTCGTGCACGTCAGTCTCTGATTGGGCGTTGTTGATGAACACTCCAAGCCGGCATCGATACCACCTATCAGGGCAGGCACCGTTCCATTTCGATCCTTTCAAGGCATTGAAGGGTGACGCAATCATGAGTGGCCAGCCGCGGTCGGCTCGGAGTGACGTCGGTCCCAGTCAGAGGATGAGCCAGGGCGATGCGTCTTCTTCAATTGACCCTTCACTCATTCCATCGCCACATGGGCCTCCGAGTACACCTTCAACCTGTAGACAGTTTGGCTTCCCAGACTGCAGGCGCTACCCGGACGCCCAAAAACTGGCGTCTCTAGGCAGCCTTGATGAGAGGGCCACCAACAGCGAACTCGGAAGTGCTGACGAGGAAAATAACGACGCTGGCTTCGGAGTGAGCTGGGATGGCCTGCACAATGAGTTCCGAGAGGGGCAGCTCATGGATCCTTTTGACACCTTTTTTTTTGGCGGGCAACCAGGTGGTGGCAAGGCAAACAGTGGCAGCGGCAGCGGCAGTGGCAGTATTGGAAATAGGAATGGGGACAATGACTGAGAAGCAATCGGGCGAGTCCCGCACAACGTTGTGCCTCGTACTTTGAGGGAGCAGAAGATGTGCCAGTCTTGCAGTCAGGGTCGGCCGAGGGTTGTTGCCTTCAAGTTGTCTATCATGTAGCTGGTTTACCGACTCATCTACGCAGTGTTGTGCCCGCCAAGCACTCTTGGCTATTTAAAGCGTGGGCCAAGGGCCATTTTGCTGATGAATGAAAAGGAACGTCTCATTCCATGGCTGTCATTAAAGGATGCCCGCTAATGAAAAGGAGCGTACAAAGGCCACATCCGTGATGCAGATGATGCAAATGCCCTCCTTCATCCCCCTCCATACGCGCATCAACAAACCGGCTTGTCCGAGTGGGCTTCCTCATACCGCCCGCATCATGAATGGACGGCATTCACACGCACTGCCGTCCGTTCGTTTCCCGTTTCCCGTTTCCCGTTTCCCAACCCAATCAACGCGCTACACCCTAGCTGTACCGCCGACTCGATCCCGGCTCGTCACTCCTCCCGCCACGACTACTCCTCCGCCGGCTCTCCCTCCTCCTCGGCGGCGGACTATGCTCCTCAATCACGACCACCTCCTCCGGCCCAAGGTCGTCCCTCGGGACCCTCGACGGCCCAGGATCCCCCGCCGGCACCGGTCGCAGAGGCCGCACCCTCGTCGTGCGCACCTCCCGGACGGATCGGGCCCTGCGCCGACGCCCCGTGCGGGAACTCCTCCGCGGATCGGGGCCGGGACCGACGGCCTCGGAGACGGAGGACAGCCCGCGGGGGCCGGGGCGGAGGACCGAGTAGAGCAGCAGGAGGAGGAGGAGGACGCCGCCGAGGGAGCCGAGGATGATGGCGGCGAGTGCGGCTGGGGAGGTTGCGTCGTCGACGTTGTATGTGCTTGGGACGGCGATGAAGGTGGGTTGTTGGAGGACGGGCATTTTTTTCTATGATTTGGGAATGATGAAAAAAGAGAATAAAATAAGATAAAATTTGCGTAATCTTTTCCCCCTTTGTTATCTTTCTTCCTAAAATAAAAGAAAGAAAAAAAAAGAAGCACGCAGATGGAAAAAAAAAAAAAGACGGACTATCTCACGCACAATCTCGACGGCAATGACATGGGTGCGTCCGGCCACACGAGAACAAAAAAAAGACGGTCACTCAAAGGAAGGCAATGGCGCTCTCGAGTCGACGTCTATGGGTGTTAGGGGATTTTTTTTTTTTTTTTTTTTTTTTTTTTGGCTCACTGCCGAGTCATGTTGTCGGGCTCCCCCGTGTACATTGGTCGAGATTCTTTTAAATGCTTTACGTCGGTTTTTTTTTGGGGGGGCTGCGGACGCGGCAGGCGATGCGTTGTTTTTGAACGACGGCCTCGTTTTCGGTGCTGCGCTGTGTGTGGCTTTGGGGCGTGCGTTGGAGGGTGGCTGGGGCCGGGGAGGGTTGCGCGTGGGGACGGAGGAAGTGGGGCGTGTCTGGGAGGTGCAGAGGGTACGTTGTATGCTTTTGGTGTGCATGAAAAGGCAGGTTTTTTTTTTTTTTCCTTGCTCTCTGGTTTTGGAGAATATTTGGTCGCGGGTCATCTATGTTTCGTCACAGTGGGGACGAGTGCCTTGAAAAAAATGGGCTGGTTCTTGTCTTGGTGTACTTATTATAAATAAGCGCTGCATCTGGACAAGTACATCTTGCGGCCATAGATTAGCTGGGAGATCGTCAGACTGAAGTCAAACTTCAATCCTACGGATGCCTATCTGAAGGTCGTGTGTTCGAGTCACACTGGCCGCAGATTTTTGTCGACATTTTTTTTCCTTTTATACTTTTTTTGTTCGAGTAGGTTTGCTCGTTGCGTTGCCGGCCGACGTCTGGTCCAATGACTTGCCTTTCTGCTTCTTGCTGCATGTACTCATGTATGTGTGCATTTTGTCCCGTCGATATCCATTGGGCCTGAACTTGATGCCCAGTGGCCAAAGGTGATGATGAATGGCGCCGCCGTCTAGCTCTTGCACCACAAGTTGAGCTCATGGCCCGGATTGCAGCCGTGCACGTCGACGCCCTCGCTTCATCTCGTCGATGGAATTACCAACAACCACTACTGTCGAGTCCCCATGATTCAGAACGATGCCTCTGATGCAGCCTCTGCCGCTCGACAACCAAGTTGCCCTCCGTTAGACGACAATGCCCTCGTGGCCGGTCTGGGTCCACGATGCGCCCATTCCCCGTCGACGGCGACGGAGGTCTACGAAGCGTGAGCAAAGGGGCATCCGCGGGGCACCTTTCGGCCAGTCCCTGGATCCCTCCGTCACTGGACCGAGGGAAAACCTCCCGGTGCCGCATCCTGGCGCACAGCACACGCGGCGGGTCAAGGGCATCGTCAAATTGCATTGAACCCTCCTTTTCGTTGCTTGGCATGGTGGAGCAGAAACTACAAACAGAACCATGGGCAGGCATACTGACGGGCTGCATTCCCCATGAACCATGTAGAACTACCTTATCGAATCTAGTGCATACGGGAAAACAAGTCGTGACTCGTAATTTGGCCTTTGGATACCCAAGGCAAAACTGAATGGCCGTCTCCCAAAAGGCAGACGGAAAAAAGAAAAGGAAAAACGTGCGTTCCAGGAGATGGAGTCAAAAAAAAAAAAAAAAAAAAACTGGCCCATAGGCCGTCTGCATGAGAGCGTGGGCGCGAGCTTCGCACCATAGACGCTGCACATCTTCGTCCCATACGCCCCATCCGAGGCGACGAGGAATGTCGTCATCTTTTTGGCACCGGTGCTGACGCTGCTTTGCAAAGACAAAAGGAAAAACAATAAAGAGACAACATGTCGTGGTGACATCGCCCACGCAGAGGGGGGGGGATGCCTTTTTTTAAAAAAAATTCCGCCATTCCTCTCGTCCGTCAAGTTCAAACCCAAGCAACACATGTACGAGATGAATCCCGTGTTCCTTTTTCGTCTTCACCGCTTCGATCGCAGCTTGAGTGGAATCGGGGGCAAGGCCCGCGTGGGTGGAGGGGCCGGCGGAGGGCCGTCGACGGCCGTCCAAGGTACATAGCAGTGGTTCTGAAAGCCAGAATACCGTGGTGTTCTTTCCACATCCGGATATGGATCATGGCTCGAATCAGGAGTGATTGTGACGCACGAGTCCAAAGAGTTATTTCGCGACGCCATCGAGCCGTGTACATCATACGACGCGCAGCATCCATCAGAAAATACGGAGCCGGTGCTCACTCGCTTCGCGGAATCTGACCGCAGAGGCCTCCTTGGTTGTCCATTGTCATGGTCGCCGTTGCTCATATTCAGAAACGACACGCCGTGCCCTCGCGTTTCCTCTGCTTCTGCGACGTGGTCTGCGACGTGGTTGAATGCCAGCAGCTGTGCGATATGCGGCCTCCTTGAGAGCGCTGCACGCGCCTTGGGAGACGTCGAGGACACGCCCGACGACACGCCCTGTGTGACCGCACTCGTACTTGCATGCCTGCGCGGGCCGTGACTCCAGCCGACTTCGTCCATGGGTGAGTCCGGAAGAGCGCGCGGCACCGCTGGCAGACGTTTCTTCTCGCGCTGCGAGGCTCGTCCCCGGGACACGGAACGCATCCGTTGCCTCTCAAGGTCTTCATGCAGCCGCTCCGGAGCCATCGACATGGTCCCCAACGGATCCATCGCGGCGGACAGGCGATGGACTGGCCGGAATGCCGTGGGCTGTGCTTGGCTCGCTCTGCTGCTCGCTCTGCTGCTCGCTCTGGTGGGCGAACTCCGGCCGTCTCGGGTTCTGGTGGGAGGGCTGGTCTGAGCCGCCGCGCTTCTCGGTCGGGGGACGCATGAATAGCGACGGCTCGACACACGCGGAACGCTGAAATTGGGTGTTGCCGCCGCGGCGACATGCGACACCATGCTTTCGCCACTCAGGGCAGTGTCGCGACGTGACGTGGCTCGATAGCTGCTTCTGGAGGAGCTGTCATCGTCTGAAAACAGGTCCACGGCCTGCACGGAGTCGTTTCGAGCGCCGGTTTCGAGCGCATCGAGTCTGGCTCCCATGTCTGCCTCAGTGGTTTCGGGAGATGCGAGCACGCCGCCTGCGCATCTGTCGCGGGTTGGAGAGTCATCCAGGGATGACCCGCTTGATGTGACAAATGTCTCTTGCCCCGAGGAGACGAGAGAGATTCGGTTCCAGTTTTCTCGAAGACTGTCGAGTTGGCGCTCGTCTTGGGATATGATGCTGTTCGTGGTGGATGCGTCGTCCAGCCACTGGTTCCCAGTCGCCGTCGAGCTCATTGTTCGCGGTGATGTCTGGCTGTACCTGGCCGCTAACGGCAGCGTCAATCCCCGGGCGCGGCCTCGGCCGCTGATGCTGGTGCTGCTGCTGGTGCTGCTGCTGCTGCTGCAGATGGTACTGCGGCTTCCTGATCCTGCCGAGCTCGTGAAACGCGACGGATCTCGAACTATGGGTGTCCTTGGACTTACATCTTCTGTCGTCGGTTGCCCTGCAGTCTCGTTCTTGGGCCTGCCGGTCTCGGACAATTTCTTTTTCCCTCCGAGCCTTTCTATCTCGGTCCGCAAAGTCGTGATCCAGCTCTCCATGCTTTCTGCGTCTTCGAACACCATGAGCAGGTTGGTCGCAGTACGTCGCTCTGCCGTACGGAACGATAGCTTGGAGAAGATGGAACGGGATTCTGCCGCCGGCGCGTCGTCCATGTCGGCCACGGATGATACCTGGATGACCCAGTGTCGACCGGGGATCGCGTCGGAGGCGAAAGCAGCAGACAACGATCCTAGGCGGAGAACCTTTTCCGGCAACCGATCGTAACTGCCCTCTGCCGGGTATTGCAAAAGATATCCCGATGTGACCAAGACATAGAGTTTTCGAGTCCATTTCCGTCCGGCCGCTGAGGCAGCCCGATTCCGGCGGGTTTTCTTCTTTGATTTGTCTTCATCTCCCTCGATGCCATCAAGGCCCAGTTCTGCGGCGTTCAACGTCGCATCTTGGCCCTCTTTGCCCTGGAGGCTGTTCCTCCTCCCGCTCATGCGCAGAATGGCATCTGCCGTCAACAACGTTGCTGGCAAGGTGACGTGACGGACGGCTTGAGGGAAAGCCTTGAACAAGTGCGGCGGAGACCATGTCGGGGGCGAGTCTCTGGAGGCTTGCCAACCAAATCCCGATGGCGCCCTCCTTCCTTTGGTCGAAGCTGTCTTGGGTCGTTGCGGCGATGGCGCCTGTTCGGAGTCGGAGTCTTCCGGCATAACGGGCAGCGGCGTCCAAGAGAAGTCGGTGGGTAGTGAAGTCTCCTGTTCGGATGGTTGCGATGATTGCTCCATACTCACGAGAGAGACTCGAGAAGCGGTCAAATTTGAGGCGAAGATGGAGTCTGTCAAGGTCTGAGCATCCCTACTCAGCCTCGACTTTGCGAACATGTTCCTCAATCCCAGCCTTGATTCACGAGTACCGGATTTGCGAGGGTTTTCGAGCTTCTCTTGCATGATGGGCATCCGCTTTTCTAGTTCAGCTGCATAATCTATTCCTGCAGCGCTAGGACCTCGAAGTTTGCTGTGATACGGAAAGCCCTGGACATGATCGGTCGAGAGCTCGTTCGTCATGATACGTGATAGGTAGTGGTCGTGACGGTGCTTCAGCGCAGCGAGGCAATCCGAATGGTCAGGTCGTGGAAGGTCGTAGAAAGTCGTTGGAATAAATAATGGGAAGAGGGGGAAAAAAAGAAGAAGAAAAGAGAGAGAGCGAGAGAGAAATGAAGACGAAGACGGAGACGAAGAACAAAAGGACAAAACGGGGTGCGTCAAGACTCCATGCAAGGGAACACCAAAAGCCGCCACGTCTGAACAGTGTGCTTGCTTTTCCGACTCCTCGTTTCTTTTTCCTGAAAAGATGGCCCTTTTCTTCTCCTTAGCGTAGACAAGATAGCGGAGCAGGACCGAGACAGTCGAAAGAGCAATTTTGTGGCGGAGTCGATATTGAAAGACACTTCCTGATCATGGTCTCCCGGCGGGGGGTTGCTTGCATGCAAAAAGGAAGAACCCGATGGAGACTTTTGCGAGGTAGTCAAGGAAGGACTGTCGACATGAAAGAGCACAAAGGCGGCCACGGGGCAAAATGCTGATACGGAGCACGACGGCGCATTCTTGTATCTGTTTCGTCCCGCGCGGAGTCACAGTCGCAGGCGCAGGCGCAGGCGCAGGCACCGCACAACACCCCGGTCCCGTTGCCGGCAGTTTGGCATTCCCAGACAATTGGCGAGAAGGTGGAGGGAACCTCGACTGGTTTGGCCGCAAGGCCGGAACATGTGGCGTTCTGGCTGCTCCGGGCACAGCCACTGACCCGGTACTTTTTTTTTTATTATGTACAATGCATATAAATATACCTCGCCGTCTGTGTCCCTGCCGCCATGGTGGCGTGGCGTGGACATGTCCGTTGTCGTCCCTAGTCAGGAGAAGGGGTCGGTTCTCGCGGGACGAGAGCGGGGGATTTGGCACAGGAAAGAGAAAACCGAGGGCCTTGTCAAGATCCATGCAAAGCACGGGGTGCACGGGTCAGGCACTGCCTGAGGTGTCTGGGTCAGGGGTCACACAAACATGTACTATGTATGTAATGGTGTTCGGTTGGGATGGGTTAGATGGGATTGGTTAGGAGTGGACGGGATATGATGTGTTGGGATGGGTGGGATGGATGGGATGGGATGGTTTGAACTTTTGGGATGGTTTGGCATGATTAGGAAAGTGGCAGGCTTGCCCATGCATGCCTTTTTTTTTGTGCTTGGCAAGGCACGACAGCTTGGCTGCTGGCTTCGTTTGAGCTGCATGTGTATGCGGACAATGTGTCGGCACCCAATGCTTGTTTCCCCAGCCCAAGGGGTGCGCCGGAGCGTTTTTGTGAGGAGTGAAATGTCGCGATGGTTTGGAACTTTTCCAATCCCCACATCACAATGAGGACCGCGTGTTCGTTTCACGGATGGCAGGTCCTTTGGGCCTCTTGCTGCTTGTGCAGAATGCCTGTCTGCTTTTGCCACGCGTTGGGGAGGAAGCCACGGAGGGGGGTTCCTGCCTCTTGCTTTTTTATTCTCTCTCTTTTGTCTTCTCCTCTCTTCTTTCTTTACTTTTCTTTCCTCTACTTTTCTTTTCTATTCTTTCTTTTCCCCCCTCTCAACTGGTCTCAACTGGACGAAAGGGCAAGTGGGGCGCAGAGAGGGTTCAATTCTCATCAAGGATTGGCCCACGCGTGTCTTGCGCTAGTCCTAGCTCCAGTCAGCGCGCAGAACCAAGCCCGATCACCAACGGCCACGAGCCAAGCGATCGACGGCAGTTCCCTGGCGGCCCCCGGCCAGGTTCAGGTCCAGGTCCAGGTCCAGGTCCAGGTCCAGGGACCACGCAAGCAAACGCTTGGATCGTGGATGCTGCTGTCTCTGTGACACCGAGGACACGGCCGACATTGGGACCGCCTTTGCGGCCTCGGCTGGCTCAACGGAACGGCTACAGGCGTGTGCGTGTGCGTGGCGGGACATGAGCGACAAAGGAACCTGCATGTTCAAGACTGCAATTACTTTCGCTGGTGTGGCTTGGAACACGTTGGAACATTGGGAAGCAAACCGCCAAACACATCGCGCCTCGTGGACGGCTCGGCTGGTGGTTTGACTGATGATGGACCGATGATGGACTGACTGACTGACTGACTGACTGCAGATGCAAGTCCACGGCGCCCGTCACAGTCGATTCTTCTTCCTCTCGTCGTTCCGTCATGCTCGTGCCTCGTCTTCCCTGGAAACCCTCCCAGGCCGGCTGCCAGCCACCCGTGTTCCCCGGAAGGCCGTCGGGACTCCCTGCTAATGTCCCCGTTCCGCAATCTCCGGCCAGTTTGGCGTTTGGCATGTGTCACTAACTCGCTCACTAACTCACTTGGTCAAGGTGCCGCCGACCGTCTGCCACGGGAACGGTGGACTTGGCACAAGCAGGTTACCGAGAGCAGGTTCCCGTGTCGATTGAGTCTGGTTGAATTCGAGACGCCCGTGTGGTGGTACGAGGTACGAGGATCCTTGCCAAGTGCACAAGTTGTGGCTGTTTCCATGGCCCCACTGTCTGCCGAGCTCGGGGTTGTTGCAAAACTCCGAGCACCACCACCACCACCACCACCTTATTATTCTTCCTATTGACTGCCATGTCGAGCCACGCCGCATGCCCCATCGGACTCGATGCCCTCCTTTCCAAACGACGTGGTTGGCGAATAGCTTTGTCTTCCCAGCGAGGGCAGGGGCAAGCCACCCTGAACGGTGGGTAAATCCTTCTTTTCTGCGCCACCAGAAACGAATGGCTCGACGAGCAGTGGAGAGGTGTTGGACTCGCTTGCAAAGCGGACAATGGCATTATTCCCCATCTCGTGCGAGCGGGCGAGCGCAATCCCATCATGGGCGTCTCTGCCTCGGAAACGGGAACGGAAACGTGTCGACTGAGCGACGACATGCCGTATCTGGATGGATTTCTTTGTCCATGATCATCTCCATGGGCCAGGGCCAGTCCATCCTGCGACTATTTGTTGCCAATGTTGCCTCAAAAACCCGGATTGGCTCCCGAGCATCAACCTACGACATCGTTTTGGGCCTGATTTTTTTTTTTTTTTTTTCAAGGCATCCCCAGACGATCGCCGTCATTGCTCGGCGCGAATGGCAGGTGCCCAAGCCGCCATCCCAAGCTGACCGCCTCTACGGCCTGCAGACGGAACATCGAGCTATTACTCCTCGAGTCCTCGTATGTACATAGGTAGGGAGCTATTAAATGGCACCCATGATTTGATGACTCGGCACCACATAGGAACCTATATTTATCTATAGAAAATATAAGAAAATATTTATAAATATAAATATGCTTATAAAAATAAAAAGAATATTATAATATATCTATAGAGACTTTAAAACAATAAAAATAGATTTTTTTCAAATTTAATAATAATTATTTAGATTTTAAAAACTATACATATTTCTATATATAACATTAATAAATATATTTAAAATTATAAAAAGCTTTCTTATATAGTTTACTATATATAATATTTAATTTTTATTTTAGTATATTTCTTATATATTATTTAGGAGTTTCTATGTATTTATATACTTTATTTTTTATCTTATGGGGCCTGGCCTTTTGCAGCACTTGGGGTGCCGAGTTATCAAATCATGGGTGCCTGATAATAGCTCCCCACATGTATGCTTGGCTCAGAGCCGACGGCCTGGTCGTGTCGAATCACATGACAGCTGGAACGCATCAGACTGCCCGCAGGTAAACGAAATCGGCATCGTGGACCGGGGGCTCTCACTCGTGAGGAGCCAGCACTGTGGTGGTGAGCGCTGGCCTGCGCGACTCCTTGAATCCATGCTCCCTGCCGCGCAGCAACATGTTCCAAAATAGTACATTGGATTTTCCTTATCTAGGGACATACTGTACCGCAATGTTGTATATATATGTATGTATGTATGTATTATGCCGGATGTACATACACATGCATGTCACGTATACGTAATCGAACCAGAAAGGGACCGCGCCCTTTCCCAAGCTCCCGCTTTGATGCTTCTCCTTTGCACCGGACCTGGCGGATCGCATCGCAATGCCACGACTGGCTGGCACGTTTTGTGCCGGGAGGGGGAACGTCCTTGACGGCTTCTGGTCGATTCGACTCACATTCGTCTTGACGGGTGCTCGCTTCTCATACCGAATACGCTCGAAGCCCCCCTGGTTCCTGCAGTAGTGCCAACGCGTCGCGCGCCCGCGCGGTATCGGCCATGATTTTACAAGTGGATGTAAGCGCGCAGTGTCGATCAACTTGTCGCAACCGCCCACCTTGTAAGTGGCATGATGCTGCAGGGCGTGCCGAGCACCTCGTGTCTTGGTTGCTGCTTCTCTGTCTCTCTCTTTCTATTTCTTTCTTTTTTTTCCCCCTCTTTTTTTTGGGTAGTCGATGCTTCCTGGGCCAGGCGAGGTCCGCACGTGACCACTCCGCACGACGCTCTACCCAAAACACGTCTTAAAACGCCGAGGCCATGCTCCTGGAAATTCGCGTCTTGTAATAAAGTCGGTAAGGGGGCCGGAGGAGGGACCAGCGGGTGCAGCGGTGCAACACTTAGCCGTTGTCGCGTTTGTTTCAATCTGCCGTCGCTGCCCATCGCCCATCGCCCATCGCCCATTGTCCACGCGAGACTGTTCTTCCCCTTCTAGAGGAGGATGGATGTTCCCCTTCGTGGGCTGGTCCACGGTGGCCGGCCGAATCACGCCAAGGTCGTTTGTACAGGGTAGGTAGACATTGTTGGGGTGATTGGGTGAAGGGGAGGAGAGAAAGGACTCGGTGGCTAGCCGTCGACTTATCGATTGGGCCGCCTATCAATCAGCTGTCAACCACTTGGTCCCTGCTCCACCCTAAGCCTCCAACGGCCAGCGGCCAACGCGCCGTCCCAGCTGTCCTAGCTGTCCCGGCGGTCCCTCCATAGCCAAGTACCCAGGTACTTGCACGTATAGTGGGCCTCAAGTACTCCCCGAAAAGTTTGACACCAAAATTGTATGGCAGAGTGTTTGGAATCTGTAGCTCGCTCCGTCACTTGTCAAATCGCGCCACTGACAACGGCAATCAACGTCGAGTCAGACAGCTAGCTACCAAGTACCTAGGTACCTACCCAAGGTAGCTGCCTTCCTACCTGCCTGCCTGCCTGCCTACTTACGCACCAGTGACCACATCACCTACTCGAGTCCGAATAGCGAACAGCAAATCACTGCCCGAAAACAGAACCTCTGCCAGCCTTCGCGTGTTCCGTCCTGCTGAACCCGTCCCCGTCTACCACTGCAAACCGAGAATCATGACGACCAACGGCGACGGCTCGGGGCTCATAGGAGCAGACTCGCCGACCGGCTCGCCACGACCATCTTCTGTGTCACTGCAAGCAGCCGCTACAATGAACGCCGGCCTCCAACGGGAGCCTTCACGTCGTACGCATATTCCAGCCGACGGCACAACCAAGTGAAAAGACTGCATGGAAAAAAGAGCGAGAAAAAAAAGCTAACCAGGGCTGTAGAGTCTTCGAGCGGCTCGCTATCACGCAACACGTCCTCTCCAAACACCAGCAGACGGCGATCCACAGTTCTCATGAACCTACAGCTAAACGATCCCTCCGTTCCTGGACCCGGAGAGATGGTAAACGAACGATCGGGATATACTGTACACAGCCCCCTGCCGATGTCGGGTTCACCACTGATGGGCGACCCTCATCATCATCATCATCGGGCCCCTAGTCTGGGAGAGCTGCACCAGGAGCTCGAAGCTGAACAGGAAGGCCATGTCGTAAGCATTGAATGCCGGCTCATGACACCGCAGCTACCGCACGCAGTCGACGCACCAGACGCACCATGCTGACCGTCCTCCCCCCCAAAACAGAATCGACTGCTGCAAATGATCCGGCAGCAGCAGCTGGAACTTTCACGACTGCAGTCGTCACGCCCGAACCAGGGCAGTGACGCCATTGTTGACGACAGTGCCATCGCGGAAACGTCACCCAGGCCGATCCACGGCACGGGGAACTCGCAAACGAGCATCAGCGGAGGTCATCCGGCCGGATCGTCGTCTCGATCGCCGGTGTTTTCGCGGGGATCCATGGACATGGCGCGCGCAGAGCTGCATCGCAGATCGAGGACCCCGAGTCGCGGTACGTCACCGCGGCTACGGGCGGCGTCCATAGGCCAGGAGAGCGGAGAGTGGGTTCTCGGCGGCCGTGACGAGAGTGCATTCTACCAGGCAGAAACGCAGATGCTCACGCGGGAGAATCAAATGCTGCGACATCGTATCCGAGATCTGGGTAAGCGCCGCTCCTTGCGGATGGGCCGGCAGAATTCCGCGAAACTAATGTGCTATCCTTACTAGAAAAACAACTCGCAGACGCAGCGCTAGGCCCCGGAACGGGCACGGAGCCGTCGATACCGTCTCATTTGGCTCAGACATCGATGGCAGCGGGGGAGGAGGGGGTTGGTGAGGCCGAGAACAAGGACTCGTAGTCTGCCTTTGTGTTTTGGTGTTTGCGGAGCCTTTGCAAGGACTTGGACCTGGCGGATGGGAGCATCGTGGCACGTGTGTATGTGTAAGTCTGTACATACATACATGCATACATACATATGTATCTGTACGTGGGCGTGCGGCAGAACAGGCCATCTGCCTGCTTCTTGACAAGTTCCAGATACGATGGGAGGTACCCAGGAAACCCCAAGGCACGCGGTGCATGCACCAAGTACTTTACGAAGCGTAGACAGTGAAATGGCCACTCAAAGGGCCGTGAGCTGCGTCCGCCGCCAAGACGCAGTGGACGGTGGACGGTGGACGGTGGGTGATGCCGAGACTTGACGATTTATTTTATACGAGAATGACATGGCATAATAGAAACATGCGCACAATTGCCAGAAGCGGGGTCGTAACTGCACTGCACTGCACCTGCCGCGAGCTCGAGCTCGACACCTGGAGCCGAGCCTCGGCGCCGCGCCAGACGCCGCCGGACCAACCAAAACCCTCCCAGCGACCCAGCAGCGCCCGCAGCAGCGACCAGACCAGACCTTCTCCTCATCCTCGCCTCCAACACGAAGCGTCCGGAAGCCAACCCTGCCCGCGGCGAATGACAAGACACCAGACGAGACGGCCCATGGCTGCCATCTGTCCGTCGAGGCTCCTGCGCTGCTGCTGGCCACGCCTCGGAGCCGGGACCGTTCCGCGCCGGGGCTTCAGCCGGACGGTCGGTGCGCGGGCCGAGTTTGATTTTACTCATACGGTATGCGTTGCGTTTTTAGTTTGTATTTTTAGTTTGTATTTTTTTTTCTTTTTTATATTATATTTTTTTTTTATTTATTTTTTTTTCCTGATTTTTCTCCTCTTCTTTTTCCTTTCTTTTTTTCTTCTCACTTTTTTTTTAAATTCAAATTTCCCCCTTTTCTTAAAGATAAAACCGAGTTGTATACATACCATCATCATACTCCATGTAGAGAGAACCACACCAAGAGCAAAAAAAAAAAAAAAAAAAAAAAAAACTAACCCAACCAAGATCATCGGCGGCGGCGTCGTCGGCCTCGCCATAGCCCACCACCTCTCCCTCCAACCGCACACCTCGACGCTGCTCCTCGAGCGGCACTCCGCCCTCGGGACCGAGACCTCGTCCCGCAACAGCGAGGTCATCCACGCGGGCATCTACTACGGGCGCGGCACGCTCAAGACGACGCTGTGCATCCGCGGCCGGCACCTCCTCTACCGCTTCTGCCGGGCCCATGGCGTGGGCCACCGGCGGACGGGCAAGTGGATCGTCGCGCAGACGGACGAGCAGCTCGCCGAGCTGCGGACGCTGTACGGGCACTGCCGCGAAATCGGCGTGCCCGTCAGGTGGCTCTCGGCGGAGGAGGTGGAGAGGACGGGGGAGGGCGTGCGCGCGAGGAGGGGAGCGTTGGAGTCGCCGTGTACGGGCATCGTGGATGCGCATGGCGTCATGACCGCGCTCGAGGGCCTCGTCGAGGACCAGGGCGGCGTCGTGGCGCGGAACTCGCGCGTCGTGGGGGTGAGACCGACGGCGGCAGGCCAAGGGCCGCAACGACGAGGACGAGGATGGCAGGTCGACGTGCGCGACGAGGGCCGCGGCGGCTCGGGGGGCTCCGTGTCGACCGTCACGTCCGAGATCATCGTCAACGCCGCCGGCCTGGGAGCCGTCGACGTGCACAACATGATTGTGCCGCCCGGGGAGCGCAAGACGCTGTACTACGCCAAGGGCAACTACTTTTCCTACTCGTCCTCGCGGCCCGCCCCCTCGCGCCTCGTCTACCCGGCCCCGAATCCCGGCGCCGGCGGCCTGGGCACCCATCTCACGCTCGACCTGGGCGGCCGCGTGCGCTTCGGCCCGGACACGGAATGGGTCGACGATGCCGCGGACCTGTCCGTGAGCAGCGCCCGCCTGGGGCGGGCCGTCGACGAGATCAAGACGTACCTGCCCGGCGTCGACGAGACGTGTCTGCAGCCCGACTACGCCGGGATACGGCCCAAGCTCACGTACAGGGGCGCCGGGCAGATGGGCAACAACTTCAACGACTTCATCGTCAGGCTCGAGGACGGCTACCAGGGGTGGGTGAACTGCCTGGGGATCGAGAGTCCGGGGCTGACGAGTAGTTTGGCGATTGGCGAGCGCGTGAGGCACCTTCTCTATGGCCGGTAGGCGAGGACGTGACCGACACGGATAGTTGGGCTTTTTCTTTCTTTCTTTCTTTCTTTCTTTCTTTCTTTCTTTCTTTCTTTCTTTCTTTCTTTCTTTCTTTCTTTCTTTCTTTCTTTCTTTCTTTCTTTCTTTCT